>PUHP01000218.1:1316-40847 GCA_006783085.1 Colletotrichum shisoi
AGCTTAGTCCTTCTACTATAAGACTAATTATGTTACTAAAAAGCTGGAAAATTAAAGATTTAAAGGATTTAGAAGAGCAGTATTTACTAGATATAGAGGAAGAGGAAGATATTAGTTCTTAGTTTTATTATGTAAGTATTATTAGCATTTTTAATAGTTATTTAGTAGGACTTACTTATTAGTTACAGTAGAGATAGTTTTATAATAGTTATATAAGTATTTTAAAGTAGAAATTAGTATTTATAGTATAGTTAATAACTTTAATATACTTTAAAATAGAAACTTATACTTATAATCTAGTTAATAGGTTTAAAGTACTTTATCGTAGAAAGTAATACTTAAAATAAACTTCACAGGTTTTAAATNACTTTAAAATAGAAACTTATACTTATAATATAGTTAATAGGTTTAAAGTACTTTATAGTAGAAAGTAATACTTAAAATAAACTTAATAGGTTTTAAATACTTTAAAATAAAACCTTAATACTTATAGTATAATGAATAGTATTAGCTTTAAAGTACTTTAAAGTAGAAATTAATATTATAGTATAGTTACTAGCTTTTATTAGTTTTATGTTAATACTATATTATTTTTAAATTTATACTTATTAATTAAATATTTTACTTTTTAAGCTATTTTATAGAAAATGAAAATACTAAATGTATAATACTACTATTTATACTTATATTATATATAATAGTATAGTAACACTAGCTTAATTTAAGTTAATATATTTCTAATTCATTAAGTAAATTTATTTAGATTTATTTTTAATTTAGATTTATTTTGATTTATTTTTATTTATTTTTATTTACTAATTAGTATACTAGTACTTACTAGCACTTACTTAAGTACTAATAGTAAATACTAGTACTAAACTAGCCTAGTATTAGTATTAGGCAGTACTAGACTAACAAGTATTAGTATTACCTAATACTTACTTAAGTATACTTATTTACAACCCTGCTTGAAGCATAGAATTCCATCGTCTTTATCAGGATGTTAAAAGCAGACAGTAACTGCTGGTCAAGTTCGTGAAACAGAGACGGGTGATGTTTTCCGCCAATGACTCAGCCCGCAAGTGGGGGCCTATAAAGGTCAAGCGTACCAAGCCGTTGATTACTTGAAAACAGCTCGTGCCGTGACTGACTTGGGATGAATGAATTTCAAAGAAGTACGTGTCCTGAAAACGGGGTGGCCTGCTTGCGAGCGAAGTCTATCAGACGGCATCAAAAGGAGGTGCTAGAGAGTAACCCTGTAGGATCGGTGTCTGCGATAACCCCCGCATCACCACCTGTTCATCCTGCAACTTGAAAGTAACTCTTGATTTTTGGTACAAGTGGGGACAGATTGATGACCTCGCTTGACCTTTATAGGCCTTAACTAACCGCCTGAGTCATCGGCGGAAAAAAAAACCGCCCTTTTAACTACAAAACTACCAGCAGTTATGCTTTGATGACCTACCCGTGCTACTCCCCCCACACTTATTCTGATTCGGGCAAATCTAACCCGCGATTTCACCCGCTTGCACGTATACGAGAACCCGAATGATTACTACGCTTGACCTTTATGGGCCCCAACTGACGGCCTGAGTCATCGGCGAAAAAAACACCCTTTTAACCACAAACTTACCAGCAGTTACTGTCTGCTGTAACACCTTGATGAATACCATGATGCCTCGCGTTCAAGTGAGCCAAGGTAGGAATAACCTCTATAGTTAACACAGGGGGTTATATAATGCGGTTCGATCAGCTGTTAGACAGCTGAAGGATTCCTCATCCAACAACACACCAAATTACCCACAGAATCAAGATGGCATTTCCCAAAGACCTCCAAATCACTACCCTACGTAAAACCTGCACCCTTGATTTCAATCAAGTCAGCCTGCCCAACTCAATGAGCTGCGGAAGTTAGTTGCCTTGGCGGAGGCGTGAGACGGGCTGAGACAAGGGGGGGGGGATATGGAAGGTGGCTCAATCAATGTACGCTAGGCCATAAATCACACTTTATTTCACACGGAGGCCGAAGGCACGCGCCGCTCGAATTGACATGCATCTGCAAGCTCGCGAGTCATCCCCTCCCCTTCCTTTTCTCCGAGCGCTCAACGACCGCAATACAATACTTACCTGTACACTGCACGCCACCAAGCATCCATTAGCTCACAGCGAGATAACCGAAGGTCCTCGTTCACCTCAATTGCGTTGCAACTGGTCCCTCCACCATTCGGTCGCCTCCTCCAGATCCCTGCTTGTCCACCCAATCCTTCTGGGCCACTTGACTTGACGGCCGCGGCCGCGGGGACCCTCCACCCATTCATACCTTCTCCGTCTGTCCGCAACAGCCTGTGATACAGAATCACATCCGTCGGTCGTGCTTTTCTTATTCTTTTCCCATACTTTTCCCGTTCTCGTCATGGCATCTGCTCTTCCGGCCTTCCCATGGCTGGTCTTTACCGTCTTCGAGCCCATCTCGCTGTACGTGTACCCCGTCCTTCTTACCTGTTTACTCACCCGGCGTGACTGAACTAAACTAAACATCGCAAGCGTCGGCGGTTTCCTGGGCGCCGTGATCAACCCGGCTTGGTTCATATCCGAGCAGATCGTGGGGAGCGCCAGCTCCACCGTCCCGCCCTTGCCGGTGTCGGACAACGACCGTCTCGTGGCCCTTCAGCTCGGCAATATCTACCTGCTCATGGCTATGGTTGGGCTTGCGGTGCTGAATCTCACGAGCGAGATCAAGGTCGTACGCGGCTACCTAGTAGCGCTTTGGATAGCGGACATTGGCCACATTTACGTCTGTTATAACGTTCTGGGCCTTGGTCGCTTCCTCGACGTTGCACATTGGAATGCCCTGACCTGGGGCAATGTGGGAGTAACAGTGCGGCCACCCACCCACCACCCATTCATCCCTTCATGAGCTGTCTTTCTAACCGTCCTAGGCTTTCCTCTGTCTGACAAGAACAGCCTACCTTTTAGGGCTTTTTGGCCCAGATGTTTCTGCCAAAAAGACGTCAAAGAAACAGTAGTGAACTCTTGACGAGCAGGTTTGCGATAGCAGTGTTCTCCAGCATACAATATGCAATTTTCCATCTAAAGGTGTTTGTTTGGTCTTGTCTTCAGAGAAGACAGCAGAGATGGTGGATATAGACATTTACAGTCGTCAATACACGCATTGGCTCCTGTTATGGACAAACTCGGCTTGACTCCACAGCTCTTTTGCAACCTGTCATCGTACAGCCAAGATCCAGTGCCGTCGAGAAGTCGGCATATGTGCTTACACGACCGGCCACTGCCGTTGGGGCTGTTTGCCTAAAGAGGCAACGTGGCAGCCCATGCCGTTCTGTGCTGTCTCCTCTAAGCACAATCGATTGAAGAGAAGAACTTGATGCCGGTAGAAAGATCTCGGGCTGTGCGTCGACGGCGATGATAAACTCCGACAGTACCGCAACAAGCGCCTCCTCTCTTCCTTGTCTTACAGCCACGTGTAAAGACTCGGATTGAACCTGCCTACCCGCCCGCCAAAGGCACCGACCGCAGTCCGTCAGTCCGGTAGGCTCACCCATCTACTACGGCAGGCATGGCAACAGAAGCCCAGGCAGCTTGCTCTCTTTGACTACCATCGATTTCAATCGAATAGTACGGATATAGTTACCCTATCGCATCTCTTTCATTCGTCTCCACAGAGGGGTTTCCAGAGTTGAGAGCCAACCTTGATTGTCTGAACCTAAAACCCCTCTCATGTTGATGGTAATACAGTAGAGCAAAGCCTGCCTCAGGCATCCATCTTGATGGCCTCGATTTAGGTACCTAGGTACCTAGGTACCTACCCTAACATGCATGCTCACCAGGGTTAGGGTTAGAACTTGCTTACCTTTACATCTACTCAACGCCTTGCGCCGGTGACGCGTCCTGCCGCGATTTTTGACCGACCAGGCTGGAAGCACCGACATGGTGCAAACGAGAGCTGGCCGAGGTGCCCCGGATCAGATTGTCGTCGACGACGCTCATTCGGCGAGGTTGACGCGACGTCGCGTAAACCCTGATACAACGACCGCGGAACGCGCCGCCCTGGCCACCGTCACAGGTGCAACATCCCGGCTGGTACGGAGCAGGGGCAAGGAGAAGGTCATACCTTCGAGCGTCACAGAAGAAGAGATGGACGCTGAGGAGGAAGAAGATGAAGAAGATGATGATGGCGAAGAAGTGGTTAGGAACGAGCCGCCGGCACGCTTCAATGCGCGACACGTGTTCAAGGGCAGCATGAGTCCGCCGCCGAGCGAAAGTGGTGGGTTACTCTCCATCACGCTTCTCGATATACGTGCCGTGAGACGAAGTAGTGGATGGTTGGTTCGCTGACAATGCGACAGAGATGGGATCGCAGAGCGTTGCGGGGACTCAGAGATTTATGACCCCTGGATACACGCGGCTATCGAGTCCGTTTGCTCTTCCCCCTTTTCCGTTCTCACAACACAGAAACTCATGCTGTCCTAGGCATAGCCCAACCACCAGACTTGTCGCTATCGGCGCGAGCCACACGCGAAGGTGAGATGCAGCTTTATGGCCTGGAAACTTACGGGCACATCACTGACCGAGTCAAAGGCCAGGTGCATTTACCGGGCATTGAGGACGATGGCGTCGACGACCCGTCTGAACAGGAAGTCGACGAGAGGGATGACAGAGAGGAGGCCGAGCTTAAGGAGAACGCCCTCGATTCCCTCTGGCACAACTCCGAGGGGCTCGCGAGGCTGCTCCGGAACCCCAAACCAAGCAAAATGTCCTGGCACAGGCTGCTCGATGTCCTCCGCCGCAATTGGTTTGGCACCAGGGTGTTCTTCGCGAAACAAGACGAGCTGTTCATCGACCTTCCCCAGACCGTCCGACACATCAGCGAGCAGTGCGAGATCAAGGCCCGAGCCGTCACTGTGGGGGCGAACGCGACTGCCTTGCTGGAAGCATTGTCTGAGGCGGTCGCGGATCGCCAGGATGGCCATTTCGTCAGGTTATTTGAACGTCTGGACGAGGATTTCCCGGCGCCATTCTGTCCCAGCGATGACTGGCATGAGGTTCTCGCCGAGGAGGACATCGATCTCGCGCTGGATATCCGGACACACAGATTGATTATTAACCTAAACAATCTAGAAGACGAGCGGCAGAGCCCGGTCGACGTGGCATCCAACATTTTCTGCTCTGCCGAGGCGTCAGCCAATGCGGTGGAAGCTCTGCAGAATGGACCTTTCAAGGGTATCAAGGGTCGCAAGGCGGAACATTTTGGCGAGAGGGCGCGGGCTATTCTCAGCCTCATCCGTGGAAAGGGCGTTGCTGAGGCCGTTCGGGCTCTGGATGGCAACTTCCCTCTCGAAAGACCGCTGGATGGGTCTCAAGGTGATCCTAAAGCTGCGGACGATTTCACCACCAAGATATCCGCCTGGTGCGGCAAGATCATTGACGAGATCGAAGAGGGCTTAAGGGATTCGCCGCCGTTACCAAGGGAGTCTTCACCGCCAGACTCTCTGGCTTCGTCCATGGCAGCACAGGACATAGTCCGAAAGGACGTGTACGTCGTCTTCTCTCCCCCGTAGCCCTGGCACCTCGAAATGCTAATGCGCTCCCAGGCATGACGACATGCTCTCACGACCCAATGTGCACCTCTTAGCAATGCTTTCCCGGCAGAAACAACTCTCACAAGCGCCCCGCGCATCCCCAGCCTCGACTAACCCTCGACGGGGCACCACTCGCGAACCAACCGTCAACGGCGGCCTCGACGACTACGAGGAAGACCAAGAACAACGCCGCCGCGAGCCCTCTCTCGCGTCCACGGACATCGAGGGCATCCTCGCCGACCTTCCCAGTACCGCAATCACCCGCAACAGCATCCAGCCTTCTTCCGCCGAGGTCGGTTCCGGCAGCGATCATGTTCCCGCCGCCCCCGTCGTCCGCTCTGGCTTCACCCCCGTCAACGGCGCCAAACGCACGCAACCCCAGTCCCAGTCCCAAGATACCGACGATGGTTTCGAGTACGACGACCGCAGACCCGACCCACGACGCAGGGCTCAACTCGACCGCGACCGTCGTGATATGCCGCCTCCCCCTTCTCGTCCCCAGAAGCGCGTTCGTCTATCATCCACCGCAACGCCTCCACCGCCGCCACCCCCATCATCCTCGGCCCCTCGTCAGGCAGACTCCATCTCACCCAGCGGCTCCGCCCCCCTTCCCTCCTCCTCCTCCTCCTCGCGTAGCTCCCTGCCGAGCAGCACAAACAGCGGCGGCCCATCTTTCCGCGAGCTCAGTGAAATGAACCGCCGCGCCGCTTCCCGCGGCCCGCAGCAACGCGTTCCCTGGTCCGACAGCGACACTCGCCGCCTTATTCGCCTCATTGAGTACCACAACTGCCTCTGGGCGCTCATCGCCAAACGCCAGTTCCACGAGCACCGCGGTTCCGAACCGGGGCCCGAACTACTGGAAGATTGTGTCTTTGACCACCCACGCGACCAGCAAGCCATTCGGGACAAGGCGCGAAACCTCAAGGTTGACTTGCTAAAGTACGTCGTGTACCCTTTGCCTTCTCCGCCGCCCGTCGCTCCCCCTTCCCCCATCCACCTTGACCTACCTACCCTCCTCATCCTTGAGCCTTCTTCCAACGAGACCCGACTACAGTCGTCCTGACGTATTTTGCAGAGCCGACCTACCCCTGTACCCCGGCTTTGACGGCATCGCTCTCGGTAAGAAGGAGCGGCATGCCCTCATCAGTCGCGGTAAGAATCCGGATCGCACGGAGGCCGACGCCGACGCGGACGGCAACCCGTTGCATACCGAGTACGTGCCCCTCGGCGAAGAGGAGCATGGCACATAAAGGATGTTTCATCATTGATGGCCACCGATGCTTTTGCTTGCGTTATTTCTTGGCTTTTCCCGCAGGGAATACGGGGCAGCTCGCGGTAGCAACAGGTGATAACGCCAGAAGCGAACAGAGGCCTCGAGCAAGATTGTTGTTCTTGTATTTCTACATGGTTAAGGGGGCAGGCAAGATGCATTGTTTGAGCTTCGCTTCACTTGGCTCCGAGGCGTTTGTGGGGCGAAATTTGCGTTCATTTGCAATGGCAGCATTGTTAGTAGGCCGACCACTCAGAGGGGCTTGGTCCTCTGTTGCAAGCACAAAAAACCCCATTTGCAAGTTGCAGTCCTTTCGTTCCAGGTCCAACAGCGAGACCTTCCTCGACGAAGAAGACAAATCGAAATCGTGAATTGAAAATCCGGTCCCTATCAAGGCTGTCCTACAGATGTCGACCGGCGTCTCCTGGTTGGTCACCGTGACTGACCTCAACTTGTGTCTCTGTATCTCTCAAGCCCATCCTTCCAATCGAACGTCAGGGCTTTCTCCACCAACCTGCTGCTCTCCAACCGATTGTTGACTGATTACAGCCCCCTGCAAACCTCAGTCTGCTCCTTCGTCCCCGGGGGTTTCGAATGTCGTTATTGAAGCAGAATAGAAAAAGATTGGGCTTGGTAGAATGGATCGTCACCCCCGCTGGTGAGGGAGCGGGTGTGGCGCTTTTCCAGTGCGCAGATGTACCATAAAACAGGTCTTGCATCCCTCTCTTGCAACAGAAGTCTTGGCAATCGTCATGCTCCCCAGCACTTTCGATGATGGGGAGTCGGACATGCACCATGGTATGCCATACCATGCCACCTTGCCAGACCGGGATTGCCATCGCCAGGTAGCGTCCGAGGATATCAAAAGGGTTTTCGTCATGCGAGTTCGGCCTGAAGATACTGTCGTTTCGCCCTGTTTTTGGGATGCCTTCCAACCATAGAAGTTCGTAAGAATATGTGACATAGGAAAAACGGGACAATAGGGGTATGCTGCGTGGTGCTCTCAAATCTCAAAAACAAGAAGTGGGGAAATCGTGTTTAAAAGCCGGTCTTGGGAATACCGGTGTGTTTAGAAGAGAAAGGGTATCGGTGGTCCATAAGAGGGGACCTTGCGGTTTGGTTTGGAAGCAGCCTATCGTCGACGGGCATTCGGGTTGTTCTTAAGTCGCGACGTGCGCCAACCCTCGTACCACTGCTCCCTACTGGCCTCACGGAGTTCAGCTCTCCACTCGCTGAAGACGGCGTCCTTGAGTCTGGTGAAGTCGCAGTGCTCCTTGTTGTAGGGGTCGGCAAAGCCCCAGGGAAATTGCCGTCCCAAAACCTCGGGTTCGTACAGATCCGGGCTGATGACGGAGAGAGGAAGGAACGGTATCTCCTCGGCCTTTGCCCCTTGATTCGCCTTGTGTTGGCGGATGGACGAGCTGGAAAGTCGTTTTGAGCCTGGCGAAGAGGGTGCACGCTCACGGTCTTGAAAAGGGAAGTCGCCCTCATCGTGAGAGACGGCCTGTTCATCTTCCGATGCGATCTCATCTTCCTCCTCGATTTTGGTGGAGTCGTCATCCTCGTCGACTCCCAGAGCCTCGAGAGGGTCCAAGCCCGACTTCTTGATGGTTTCCCAAACAGTCTTCTTGAGGACGTTCATGTGCTTGGTCGTGATTGTATCGGATTTGGAGATGACAGGAATGACCGTCGTCTTGCCCTGCAGAGTACGTAGGACTTGGAGGTCCAGATCCTCGTCTAAACCACCCTGGATGCGAGCGGGAGGCGCGTACTTGCCATTGTGACCATTCGACACACCGCTCCTCACCGACGCGAGGTTGCGGTCGAGGCGGGCGGGGTCGAGAACCATGAAGACGGCGTGGATGTGGGTATCCTGTACACCAGGCGATCGGATCACCTTCATCTCCTCGGTGAAAGTCTCCTCAAACTTGCTTTCCAGGAAGGCCGACATCTCCCTAAGCTGGAGATCGACAACATTCTTCTCCAGGCCTTCCGAATCCCATATTGTAAGGCCGACTCGCTCGCTGTCAATCTCGGTCTCAAGATAGTGGGGGATGAAGTTGCCAGAAGGAGGCGGCCGGGGGCTGCTGTCTTCCTCTGCCTCGGTTCGGCGGGATCGCTTTTTGGGCGGGAGTGCCAGGGCGGTCTTGAGGAATTCGAGAAAGGAAGTCTTGCCAGCGCCACGGGTACCGATGACGAGGATGCTTAGTGAGGAGTTAGTAAGCTTCGGTGACGGGACGGGATACGCGGGGCCTTGTCTCGGAAGGGGGACTCACTTGAATGGAGTGGGATCCTTTCTTCTCCGAACCCTTCTAGGGCTGTTCACCGTGCTGATGGCGCTGCTAGCGTAGCTGTACCGACCGCGGTGCGTCATGCTCTCTGTACGAGCATAAGGATCATAGGCATTGGCGGGGATGGGAGGAATGGGAGGGACGAAGCCCACACCACTGCGGCCGGGCTCCATGGAAGGGCGAGTGGAATAGGCGGTGCCTATGGTGTGGTCGGACATGATGGAGGCTTCCTCGGAGCGAAGGTCGGAGGGGATGGAGTTGGAGAGCTGGTCATTGACCTCGTAGAACTCGGGGAGCTTGGGAGGGTTCTTGGAGACGGCAGCTTGGCGCTGACGTTCGACCTCGCGTTCCTGCTGTTCGCGTTGGGCCTGGGCCTTCTTACCACCCTTTCCCAAGTCGCCGGACTTGGAGCGTCTGAGAAGCATACCGAAGCTAGAGCGACGGGCCTGGCTCATTATCTGGGGTCGCAGGCATAAACTGAATGTTTCGGAGTCGGAAGCCGCAAACGGAGTGGGCGAATAGCATGTGCGACCACACTACGTCAGTTGCGCCTATTGTTTGGTTGCTGTTGGGGCTACCCGCGTGCGTTGCGTGCAGACGGTGAGCGTGAAGCGCTTAGTGAAAGGGCGTCAAGTATCGAGTGGATCGCTGGTGAGGATCGCGAAGCAGAAAGAGTAGCGACTTGGCAATTGATATTGTCTGGATAGTAGCGGGTTTGTTCTTGCCTGGCTTTCTCGCTCGTGTTCGTGATTGCAAGTGGTAAGCAGAAGGGGGGTTGGTAGTTCCCCGGGAAAGAGTGAAAAGGGGGGGGGGGGGGTGATGGGTTGCACGAGACGATGACGGAAAAAGAGTGTCTGATAGATTGAGGTCAGCTTCCAAGCAACGACTAAGGCGACCCGAGGCAGTTGCCAGCCGCCCAAATGCACTCTCAGCCAACAGCAGGGCGTTGTCGCGGCGGGTGCAGCGAGTCACAGCGGGTGATTCCTTGGCTGGGCAGCGCCTGCAAAATGGGACAGGGTAAAGGCAGCGAGCGGAAGTTTGGGAGAGGGGGAGGGAGCCAATTGTCATGTCAGACTACCTACGCAAGAGGGGAAGCAGACGAAGCAGGAACCAGTACGCGCGTAGCAGGGTGGCTCTGGAGTCGAAACCAATCCTGATGGACACGGCTGTCCCCCGAGCTCCTTCTGCTTGTCCCGGTTGACTGCGAAGGACGGCAGACGTCGTTGATGCAGGATATCTGCCGTCTGCAAAGGGTACAAAGGAGGGGCAGATTGGCAGTAAAAAGGAGGCAGGAGGCAGGAAGAAGGGGAGTGATGAGGCGGGCGCGATCTGGTCGCCGTTATATGCACTTACCAAGGCAGTACCAAGCGGATGATGGCTGTGGGCTAGTGTAGATGTACAATTGCTATTCTCGTGCAGCAGACGCAGTCGAAAGAAAGCAGATGCTTCGGCCCAAGCAGCAGCAGCAGCAGGAGAGACGTCGGATGGATGGTCGAACGCAACGATAGTCGGGGCGGTGGGTGATGAGACAGATCGGACGACGAGGCGTGGCCGTGTGGGGATGGTCGAGTGTCCGTGGCCCGCGCGTGCGTAGGTGCGCGCAAGTGTAAGTAGGAGGGTTGGGTATCCGTACCTCAGTCGAGGTCGAGGAGGGATGGAAAGAGAGGCGTCGACGAGGGGAAAAGGTGCAATTAAGTGAAAGACAGGAAGAGGCCCTGGCCGGTCGGGTCGTTATCGTCGACCTTGGGGAAAAGAAGGGCAGTGATGTGTTGGTTGCAAAAGAGGGCGAGGGTGAGAGCAAAGTGGGAGCGGTTGTCCTTGGACGTGGTATCCGTAGGCCGGGATGGATGCAGCGACGAGTGAATGTAATTATGCCAGTGGAGGAGGGTGAGAGGTGAGAGGGGACGGGGGCCAGAATGAGGTCAGTGCCGCACGCAGTGCAATGCAATTCGAGATTTGCCAATTGCGCCAACGGGCGTTTGTTGCTTTTCTCGTCAGGTTCGCTGGCGCATGGCATAAGCAAGGTGGTGATGGCAACCAAGTATGTATTCGCAAGGAAGAATAGTGAGAGAAGAGAGGAGTAGAAAAGACGAGAGAGAGCGTTCGCAGCCGTAACGCAGGGCCCTTCAAACGTAAGGCCAGCCTACTTACCTATCTTGCCCAGTACCTGGTACTTCCTGACAAGAAAGAGAGAGCGCGAGAGAGCGCGGATAGTAAGGAACAGATGAATACTCTCGTCCTCAGTGTTCCCCCTCGGGCTGCTGGATCCAATGTCCCGTCCAATTTGGGAGCTGGGAGGGGTTTCTCAGTCGGATGTGCTGTGAAGCAAGTTAGCAACTGCAGTTCGGGTCTCTGATTGGCCAACTTGAAACTACAGTCCGCACTGCACCCCTTAGCCTGCAGCCAGAAATCCCCCCGACGCAGGTACAGATGGGGCTACGCTAAAATGGGTCAAGGTCGATGTACCCGTCGTCCGGCCTTCAACTTGGTGCCTGCCTCCTAGGTACACAGGCACCTATGTACCCACCTGGGCAGGTACCTAAGGTGGGTGCAGTACCAAGTCAGGAGTAAGGAGCTTAAAAGAGGAGCCAAGAGCACCCTCAACCTCCGCAAGGCGTGTAACGCAGCCAGACTCTAACAGCTCGCTAACCCAGGCCCCCAAAGCAGCTAATAAGAGCTAAATGCGCCATGGGGACCACCACTTCAAGCCGGCCCAAGGGGGCGCGCCCCAAGCACCCAGGTCCCAAGGGCCAGATGGTCTCGCCCGCCCACCGCCACCACCCACGAGGGAATGGGCCCTCCCTCTTGGAAACACCGTTTGAACTATACAGTTGGGCTGTTCGCCCCTCGCGGACGCTGCACCAGTACTGGTATGCTAGCCGGAACTCTAGCATATCTGGTTCAACCCATGGTTGGTGCCCCGTCCAGCAGATGCGAAATGCCGTCGTGCTCGAGCGGATGTTCCCCCGGCCCCGGGCCACATGGCGGTGAGTGCTCAAGGTAGATAGGTAGGTAAATAGGTGTAATCCGTACAGAGGGCTGTGTACAGATGTGGGCGATTCCCAGTGGTCTTTACACCGTGTTCGTCCATAGGGGTCTCGCCACCATCACCACTGCCAACCCTCGTTACGAGAATCAACGGCCCGTTTGCTCTTATCCGCATCCAACTTATAGGACGATAAGAAAGATAATGTTGGGGCCAGGCATAGGGAGACCATCCGTCTGAAGAAGAGCTTACTTGTTTGCCATCAGCCAGCCTTTTCGCTCTCATCTCCGACACGACCGACCGATCGAATCACGTCGCTCTCGAGTCTGACTGTCACGAGGCGCGCGGAAGAGAGGCACTCGCTCGACCGCAGAGTAGTTTGTGCTTGCTCTCCCTCTTCGGAAGAGTTTGGGTGTGCATGTGCATTTCAGATGCGACAGGGGACGCAAGCAAAGCGGTCCCTGGGAAATAAATAGGGGCCGTCCTTGAAGCAGCCGCAAGACAATCTCAGCAGATCCTGCCTCAGGCGGCAGCACCCCTTGAAAACTGCATCCAGCTCTTTGCAAAGTCTTCCCACCGACCCAATCAGTATCATCGACCGCTACACTAGGTAGTCTGTCCACCTACCTACCTACCTAGCTGGGTAGGTCGGCTACTTCACTGCTGCTGGTCCCCTTTACTCGTTGCTTCCGCGCGTCTGTCACGCGTGACTTTCGCGCTGCTTCTCTCCCAAGAGCCCGAGATGCGCCAGCTGTGAAGTCGACTGGTCGAATTAGAGACAGTGCCGGCGTCTTGGCGCCTTTTGTGCGCGCAGCATCATGTAATTGACGCTTGCGTATTCTGTATTCGTAGCCCGCCCTTTCCGCTTTTTTCCTTGTTTTTTTTTTTTTTCCTTCTACAATGCACACGGCAGCAATCGCTTGGCAAGACTGGGGACTGCAGGGGTTTGTGGGCACGGATGGAAACGGCCTTGCCCCTGCGGCCTAGCCAGCTTGTCCATGCCAACCGGAAAATTGACGACGGACGTGCCACGCGACTGATGTTCCCACGCCTGGAATCGCAGAGATATCTCGCAGCGCAACACACGCAACTGCCACTGGCTGGTGTCGTCGAGTCTCTTCTCTTTGTGTCGGGCTTTGCATCTATCAGGAGGCTCACGGCCTCACCAACGCACTCGCCCTAGATACTAAAGACTGTCCATCATCTCTTGTTCGGGAGCTGAAGCCCCCGGACCCAAGAGATAATCTCGCTCCCCCAATCCGCGGCCCCGCCCCCCTGTCTTCATGAATTATGGGCCTCCGACGCCGAAATGGGCCTTGTTTCATGTTAACCACGCGCTCTTTCATGCCATCTCAGCCAAAAGAGAGAAAGGGAAAAAACCATCCCAAATTGTCCGAGATCGATCGTCGCTCCAATTTCACAATGCCTTAGCATGTGGAACAATGCACAACCGCATTCCAGGGGCCCCAAGTCCCTGTTCTTTTCTCCTTTTTTTCTTCTTCTCTTTTTTATTTCCCGCACGCAGCATGCCCTTATCCTACTAGTCTAACATCTGGCCCCCACCTCTGGCTCGCTAACGCTATCCACTCAAAACCATCACTTCACCTTATCCATCAAGCCGTGAGACTGAGACATGACGCCGGTGTCTCTCCTTGAGTGGCGCCGAATCCATTCTGAACCGAACCAGGCCCATTACGCATGGTTTTCTGATCCCCCTTATAACCCCCCAAGCTTAACTCAACTTCATGCAGTTCAAGACATGAACGAAAAGTGAGAATTGATATCCGCCTGGCCTACTGTGCAGCTCGCCGAGTCGCGCAAAGAGGATGGTTTCGTCGTTGTCTATTAATCCTGGCGTCTCATTCGACAAGATCCGGGAAGATCCCGTGAGCTACGATGCTGTGGAGACCGCTTCCGGCCCTATGGGGATTGAGAGCTCGGCCGCATCCATCTCGGCCCGCTGGCTCTTTGCCTCTACTGCTCCCATGCAGTATCGGCCCGGGCTTTCACAGCCGGGAGCCTGGATAAACTCTTCTTCCTCAGACAGAGCTGCGCTTGCAGCACTAGCCAACGTAGCGGACGCGGATCTCATCTCCGGGCCTCCCGGGGCCTGTAAGAACAGCCTGGAATGTAGATAGATACCTGACCAGAGACAACTGGCCATATCAACGTGCCTGCCGAGAAACTACCGGCTGCTTATGGCTTGGATCTGGGATGTGTTGAGCTGCGAACCTGCTGGCCAACGAGATGGCTACACACGCTCGGGATCAACACTCTGCGGGTGCCTACCATCTGGCAAGTGGCCAGGGTGGTCCGCAGCAAGGTTTCCTGGGCAGCGTATATTCATGTTTGTTCAGCCCTATACACCTGGACAGGCCTGCGATGCTTGCCCATGCGGCTCTGCTGGGTACCTTGGATAGGAGTTGCTGGCATACTGCTTGTCCCAAGCCGTATCCGCCAGTCGTCTGAGCCTTCTGCCTTGCAAATGTAACTCCCCCAGGCGCCGGCAAGAGGTGCGAAAGCATTCCACGTCATGTTCACGCATTGCAAAGAAGACGGGAAATAGTATTCGGGCAGCCCCCCCCCCCCTTTCCCTGTCTCGTGACGGCCCGCCTGGCTGGTTCTTCTCTCAAGTTCAAGAATCACGACACGAAGTGTCACATCGGTCCGTGATCTTAGCCGTCTTTGTGGTTTCGGAGAAGCCTTGGTCCGAGACTAGGAAACTCGGGCGGCGTCGTGAGGCTCACGACACATGCATTTTCCCTCTGGCCCGGGAGTCATTTGGTATTACTATCGTGTGCTCCTTGACTGGCGGCTGGGGATGGGAGGCACAGCGTGTCTGCAACGTTCTCTAGAGAGCCGGGCAGCCCGTACCTCGGACCGATACTTGCCCGTCGCCGCTGAGGAATCACTGCTCCGTTTTTGCTTTCCCCATGTGAGAGGAGCTCGAAGCTTCAAGGAAGAACGGGGCCCTGAACCGATTCTCCAAGGTGCCTAGATAAATGGAGTCCAAGAGAGAGGGCTCGGGACACGGGCTGTGAGACCTTGTCAGCCCTCGGGAGGGGTGGGATGCCTCGATACCGCGTGTAAGCGCAATCTCGACGGAGGGGTAGACGACAGAGCGGTTCAGACCGCAGACTCCTTCGTTATGTGAAAGGATAGCCCGCCTGCTTGCTCCTAAAGAGCGAACCAGGGGCTGTGCCCCGGTACTTTCGGGGCACGAGGGTTTGGCTCGGTCTCGTTGCTGCCCTACAGGCAGTTGCCATTCTCCTTCAGCTACGACTTGGGAGGATGATGCCCATCAAAAACACGATCGACGGGCGAGAACCAAGAATATGGGCGCCGAAACGCCCTCTTAGGTACCAAAGCAAGAGGCATAACGGGAAAATAGGAAAGGAATAGCGGCAGGCCCGGGTCGAAAACCATGACATTCCGGCCGGCCACCGCCTTGAGGAGGTTGCTTCTCTGGTCAAGACACGCCGTCAAGTTTCTCGCTACAGATAGACGTTGTAAAGTCTGGCGAGCCTTCAAAAAAAAAAATTTGTCGAGGAAGGAAGTAATCCCACTCTCAAGGGCCAGGACAAGACCTTGATCATCGAGGGTGTCCCAGATGTGTACATCCGAGCCCCGGGTGGTGGCCGTTTTCTCGCCCAGAACACGACATATAGAAGAAACCGCAGCCATAATCGCACCCAAACATTCACCGTGACAGGTCACATCTTCCTGGGCCGGTCTCCCGAGAGCGTCGACTTCTTTGACGGGGCTCGGTATGGTCAAGCACATGATTGGGACCACAGGGCAACCAAAACAAACGACGAACGGCATCTAACAGATGAGTGGTATCTTTTCCTGTATCAATAAAAAGTAAGCGTCTATAAGACTCGCACCGAGTCCCGAACTGCAAAACGCGCATCTAAACCGCCGGCTAGCGTTATTCTAAAAACGTACATCCATCCGGCTGTCTTCTCCCCACGCCTCTGGATCTACGCATGGTCTAATCTACCCCTCAAAAACCTCGTGCTGCAGCTCGACGCCGAAGTCCTGCGCAATGTCCTTCATTCTCTTCTCCATCTCGTCTTCCATACCACCGCCGACGCCGAGCCACTGCTTAAGTTTGAAGAAGTAAAACGCAATGTCCGTCAGCGCCAGCACGCCCTTAAACAGAAGATGCCGCCACGCGTTACCGGCGCGGCTCGCCCACGGCAGGTTCGGATCCTCGAACAGGCTGCGGCTCGCCCACTCTCCCATCATCTTGACGCGGTTGACAGGGCTGCCGAGGTACTGGTTGTTGCCCTGGACGATGCGCATATTGCGACCAATGAAGACGAGCTCCTTGGGCCACTTTTCCTCGTCGGCGAGCATCTCGCGGATGCCCTGCTTCATGCGCTGCTGCATCTCATAGTGCCGCTCGGCAGGCGTCTTGCCCTCGAGCTCCTTCATCAGCCCGTTGCGCGTTCGCTCGTCGCCGCCCTCGTACGGCCGCAGCAGCGTCGCGCTCGCGAAGAGGTCCGCCGCCTTGATGCCCCACTCCTCGGTGACGCGCTCGATCGTCTTGTTATCGAACGTCATAAGGGCCTTCCAAAAGACGCCGTACTGGTGCCGGAACCGGTCCGTCATGTATACGTACAGCCCGTGGTCGATGAGCACAAGCTCGGCGCGGCCGTTGGGCAGCCGCCTGATGAAGATGTTACCCGGGTGCGGGTCGCAGTGGACGACGCCCCACTTGAAGATCTGGGCGGCGAAGAGGTCGATCATGGTCGTCATGACCTCCTTGCTCGACAAGCCCAGGCCGCCACGGCCGCGTCGGCCCTTCCAATCGGCGCGCTCCGGCTTAATCTGCTCGGCGTAAGGCCGCTCGCGGAGCTCGCGGCGGACGGTGGCCATGTCCGGGGGTTGCAGGCTGGCGCCCTGGACGCCGGGGGATCCGTTGCCGTAACCGCCCATCCAGCGTCCGTTGATGCCCTGCTTGTCCCACAGCCGGATGCCCTCGATCCACTCCGTCACCATGACGCGCCTCGTCGACAGCTCCGAGTAGACCTTGGGCACATAGACCCTGCCGCGCAGGCTCTTCTCCGACTGGATGAGCTCGCGCATCGTCTCCGAGTTCTTGGCCTCGTTGAGAAAGTCCGTCTCGAGCTCCAGCCGCTCCGTGATGAAGGGCACGAGGCTGTACAGCGGCAGATCGAACCATTTGCTGTAGATCCAGGCGACCGTCTTGAACGCCCACAGATCCCAGGTGATCTGCTTGGCGATCTCGCGCTTCTGGATCTTGATGGCCACCTCGCGGCCGTCAGGGAGGCGGGCCCAGTGCACCTGCGCGACGCTGGCACTCGCCCGGGCACGCCGTTCCATGACGCCCTTGCCCTCCTCGCCGCGGAAGCTGACGCCGAAGACCTCCTCGACGCTCTTGCCCCCAAAGTCCTCGCGGATAACGGCCTCAACGTCGCGCCAGTCGTCCTGCGGGGCGTCGTCAAACATGCGCGAGAACATCTTCTGGAACTCGGGCGGCAGCACAGCGCTCTGCATGGCAATGGCCTGGCCGATCTTGAGATACAGCCCGCCGTTGTGTCGCAGTAGCTCGAACAAGCGCTCGGCGTTGCGGTGGTGCAGGTCCCGGACGGAGCCGCCGGTCAGTGGTTCCGGGCGGAAGTTGACCTTGTAGTCGAGGGCGACCACGAGGCCCATGCTGAAGGTGCGGAGGGTACGGCCGAGCCCGGAGGCGTAGACTTGACGGTCGAAGAGGTAGATGGAGCCGCCGACGGCGGAGAGGACGAGGAGCCGGCGCAGCCATTTGCTCCCGCGGGGGTATGTGCGCGCCTTGCGCGGTGCGCCGAGGGAGGCGGGCGATGGGGGAACGAGGGCCTGACGGTGGCTGCTGGTGCGTATGCGCGCCGTCCGCGTATACGAGAGAAGTCGCGATGTCGTCGTCGTCGTCGTCGTCGTTATCGTCGGTATCGTCTTCGAATTACGGAGGGATTGACGTCCTGCTACGGCAGCGGCGGAGGCGGAGAGGAAGCATTTCTGTGCGGGTGCTCTCGCGGAGAGACCAGCTATGCTGTGACGTAACATAGCTGGCTATGCTTGCGTATGGAAGGGAAATAAGGTGGAAAGCGAACCATCCATCACCTTGGGCTTCGATTTGGAGGGAGAGAAAGTTAATCAGAAGCAGAGGGGGGGAAAAGTTGCAAGGCTTAGGTCATTCAATTAGGCTCGCGCACGCCGGATGAGTTGATAGGCGGCACTGATCAATGACGATGACAGCAAGAGCCACTCACACCCACACCGCACCGTCGTCCATGGGGGAAATTTGGCCGTCGGGCGAACTGTGGAAAACCCCGATGAGTCTCTTCCACTTATCCCCGGCCCCCGCCCGATTTTCCATCGGTGCCGGTTGCAGGCGCCCCAGCCCACCTCGGTCGGCCCTTGGGTTGGACTACGACCCGTGATTCGGCGCGGAATCCGTGCGAGCCAGATGGTTTCCGAGGCTTCTCGGATTCTTTTCAATGCTGTGAGGCAGAGTCTAGAGGCCTTTTTGTAACTTAAAATAAAAAATTGCAACCAAATTCAGAGAGGAATACTGCTTGCAATTTCTGGGGCTGTCCTTCCCTGGTCTCTACACAACACGAGCCTTGTTACCATGTTTGGCAGCCAATGCGAAGAAGCGGTCTTGATTCTCGTTTGCAACCTACAGAGCCACAGTACTATTCATCCTTTCTCAGTTGAAACCTTGCACAACGCTCGAAAGCAAAGTGTCAGGAATGCAGATAGTGCGTTCCTTCCCGGTGCGATCTCACTGGGTATTCTGGGCTGTCAGATCGATCGATACTGACAGCTTACTTAAGCCCGAGACCGCTCGGACTTTGGCCAATTTCTGAAATCTAAAGTCTTCCGATGGCATCCCCAAAAGTTCAACGCGATGATGGGTACAAGTTCAAACCCCAAATGCTAATACTGAAGGCACCTGTCAGACGCGCGATGGCAGACGATGGAGGGGGTTCTCTGACCATTGCCAGCAAGTCAATCAGGAACCCCGAAGCAGACGCGTAACGTACAACCGCTCCCTGCCTGCCCATTGTCCTCAATCATGTACGATGTAATGCCGACGCTCTGCGCGCTCAAGCTCAACAACGGGCCTCTCCCGGGGCCATGACGCTCGCTGAAAGGGTCAGTCGGGCTTCCGTCTGAAGTGCTGGTTCTGAAGCATTAGGGATTGACGACGTCCGGTGCCTGAGATCAAGTGAAACAAAACTGAGGTCGGTGGACCGATTTCATGGAAAAGCTTGACCGCTTGCCGTACGTACGGCTCTGCCAGTTTGGGGGGGAGGCGCACGTTGTGTTATGTCGAAGGAACAGCAAAAGAGAAGGGGAAGCAGGGACAGAAGCAGAGAAGGGTTGAGTCGACCGGTTGCTCATGCACTCATTAAGCATGACGAAGGACAGTCGACGAGTGTGGCGTCCTGATTTGAGCTCCAAGGGCCTGGCGCAAGACGAGTGCATGAACCCGTTGTCCCTGCACACGTCGATCTGACTGTTGAGAGTTTGTGAGGTCCGGGTAATGAATGGAGGCATGGTAGATACCTACTGGTAGTTACAGGGAACTTTTGCCTCGGCGGGCTGGGCGGCTTTGACGACGGACCAGGCTACTTTGTATTTACCAGCTTGAACAACGGTCTGTAGGCCACTTCCGTGCAGGCGTGTTTTTGGTTGAGGGCCCAGAGTCAGGCTTCAGAGTTTGGGTTCGATGGACTGTCTGCCCACCTGCTGATGCGACCATTCGACTAGGCTCCACTCGACTGCCTTGCAAGAGCCACGACGTACCCATGCAGTGAGACATGTCTCGACACTGCAAAGTAGGCAGAATCAAGTGCCGTTTACCGTGCGTGTAGTAAGCCAATTCCCTGACAGCCTCACCAAGAGCCGGGGGGCCCTTGGCGATGTGATCTGTGTTAGATCTTTCCGTGGCTCTTGGCCTCCCGTCACTGACTTTACTTGGCGCTGGTTGGTCAAGTCTCACACGGCAAAGCCAGAGTAATCGGGCATCATACCATGGACAAAAAGTGCAGAAATGTAGGGCTGTCGTCCATCGTCGGAACGGCAGTCGTCGCACTTGGCTCTTATGATGTGAGTCGACCTGGGACAACCAAACCCCCCGATCCTCGGTTGCGGAAAGTCTTGAACGCCAAGGTGGCCTCACTTGTTGGGCCGGGCTACGTTCTGGAATGACCAGAGGGACTCAGAACAGAGAGCCGTTGGTTGGCCTGCCTTTTATCACCTCGAGCACGTTGCGGTGTATCACTGTGACCACGCTTCTTATTCGAAAGATGGTGAATAGCATGGACGGTTACGTCCCGCATCAACTTGAGCCGCTCGCCGAATGGACTGGGGGAAGGGGTTGGTGGGAAGGGTTGGCATGGAAGCTTACAAGAGACGCAGGGGGGAACAACCTTGACGTTTGCGTCAGAATCTGAGACGGCGAAGGGCGCCCGTGTCGCAAAGTCGCCTGTCCTGTCTGTAGTCAGCAAATCTAGATGTGAGCCTTTTGCCTCAGACCCGTGGTCGTCTGAACAAGGCCTACAGCCACAATGACGGATACCGCGAGCTTGCCATCGATTGGTCTTCGAAGGACGGGAGAGGCTGTGGGCTTCGCTTCTGCCACCTCGTAGGCGAACCAATTCCCACCCTAGTTCTCCGACGAGTTTCGGTCCTCTGACGTGCGCCTAAGGGCCGTGGCTCGTCCGGCCTACGGACTGAGGGCTCAGCTTGGACCGGCAGAAGTCCTAAAAAGGCTCAGGGTAGCGGTTGTAGCGTCCGAGACACGCCTGGGTTTTCGAAGACGATAACGGGCAAGTGAAGGATGTCGGGGAACCACACATTGCAACCTGAGGTGTGGCGTTCGATGTTTCTTTCATTCAGTCTATGTTTCCCACTTCTGATGATCGCCAATTCAACGTTTACTGCAATTAGCCAAAACTTGGAACATCGGGATAAACAACAAATGAATGGCTGATCGAAATCCTGGTGTACACTAGGTAATGATGATTGGCGTTTGCAAGCAACGACTCGCGGCGAGTCGGCGTGGAGAAGCGTGATGGGCGCCTGTATCTGCAACGCAGTTGAACCACGGTTCTCTAGTCGCAACAATGGTTGTATGCAAATTGCAGTGTAGGGATACGGCCGACAACGGCGTTGTGTAAACCTCTGGAACCTGGAACCCAGCAAAGTTTCCACATCCCCAGTACAGAAAGGGGGGCGGTCAATTCACAATATTATGCCTTTGCGTTTGTTGGTCGGCCGGGTTATCAAGAATTACTGGCGGGTTTTCTCTCACGATGAGATAGATAGATACTTTACCTACCTATCTACGTGCAGGGTGTTCAGCGTTGATCGTCGGCTGGTAGGATCCAAATGTGATTGGTGGAGTGTGCCAGCCTACTGGCGAGGGAGGGTATTGCAGAGGATGATAAGGAGGATGCGGTACATTCCTCCGCCATTTCAATCCTCAGCTTGCTAAGCTTTGGTCGTCTTGTACGTGCTGTGAGGGCCCAGTCAGTATCCGGATTCCCTGAGCTCGAGCCCCAGCCAGCGCCGTACAGAAGGAATGTCGAGTGTTAAGCGACAAACAGGACCCGCCGTGAAAGCACGCGATGGCGTGCATTCGATTCTAGTTGGGCCAGACTAAAAGTCGAATGAATGGGACCTGACTAGGCGGGGATGAATCGAGCCTCCTCCCCCCCTCTTCTTACATACTCTCATCTGTTGGGGTGATATCGGCCGTAATCTGGGAAATTAAAGACGGCATGGTCGATATTGGCCCCTTTGTTGTTGTGATTGTCGGTTTTCAGTGTTGCTGCTGGAGGGAGCCTCACTGCACCGGACTCTGCTAAAGTAGAGCAGACCAATAACTGTTTTGAATTTTTTTCGTCCCGTCTACATCAGCATGCTTGCAGAGATATTAATACTTAGCGTTCCCATAGGTGGTTGGTGTGCTGGATGACGGCAGGTTGACAACGTGTGAAGGATTTGAGTTCGCGACTTGCCGTCGTAGGTGGCCAGTGCGGAGAGTGAAAGAGTGAAGACTCCGAAAAGAGACACCGTTGAAAACCAATGTACATGGTACATATCCATCCTGGCATTCGGCGTATCGTCCATGGTGACGGAAACGACTTCCCCAAGAACAAGGGCATTCATTGTGCTGGCTGGATGAGCACGGAGGGACATATCCTTTTGGGGGTGCCACGCGGCCGAGGAATCCCAGCTGGTGCGGGAAATAGGTCATGTTGGCAGGAACAAAGAATACCTCGTCTCGACACTTGTGCAGCACGTCGGCGGCAGGGACAAAACTGGAACTAGATTTCAACCAACTGGACGAATCGGCGGGCATGACATGCGCTGCTGCAGAGACAGCCTGCTCGGGCAGTCGCCATTCCAGGCATATTTGGTTGTGTCTGCTTCCCAAGACATGGCCTATCGCTCTCGGTCTCTGCCAATCCGTGTTGCTTCGTGCCTGCAACAACCTCCTACCTGCCAGGTGCTGGTGGGCTGTGCACCTAGACGTACGCTAAATAGAGTGTACGTACCTTTTTCCCTTTCACCCACTGCACCAGGGCGTCTCGAATCATACCCCAGGGTATCCGTATGTGAGCACCTAGGTACCTACATAGTACGGATAGAAGCGGTAGTCACCCAAGTGCCTAACTTGAACGGCATCTCGCTCTCAAGGCACCGCACAATTGATTCCAAACCAAATCTTCTTCTTCCAGTTACAACTCATCTTATTCACTCATTTACGCACGCAGCAACTTGCTCAAGTGAAATACCAAGCCGCGAAGGCAGAGCGACGCAGTGCTAAATTAAGCTGGCTGGCTGGATGCAGTGCAGTACTTGCTGGTCGCAGCACAGCGCCCCCCCCCGCCACAGCCAGCTACGCAACGCTTCCCGCTTCCCGTGGGACGCCATGCTCCTTTTCCAGCCTTTCTCGACTCACACCACCGTTCCCAGACTTGCCCACACCCCGCTGCCCCCCGAATACCTTTGGCTCCCCTGCTCTGTGGTCCCAAAACTGCCCATTTTCGCTGCATCCACGGTAGCGACCCACTTTTCTTCATCTTCTCCCTCCACACATGAGAGTCGCCCACTCTCGCCCGCCCACATCGTCTTACTCCCCAGATCGCGCGTACCTTTGTCTTTTCTTCCTCTTCCTTTCTCCAGGTCGAACCACGAGGGAACTCGATCCCGTTTGCCTCGCACAACCTCAACCCCAAATTTCGACCCTCAACGTTGGATGCACCCTGCATTTAGGATACCGCTGAAACTCCCACGACTCCCACTACTTTGCCCGAATCGATTTGATTTACAGCCTCGACCGAATCACCAGCTACTTGCAACATTGTTTCAGGTACACGACGAACACCTGCCAGGACATCGATTCAACCAGAGTCGAACGCAAAGAAGCAGGATTGGAAAGAGAATCAGACTTGGGAACCACATCGCACCGATCGACACCATTCGGCAACCCTCATTCATGTCGCTATTTTCGACGACCTTGATTTCTTCCACTACCGCCGAACAGACAATGCCGTGCAACGTTTCCATCTTACAGTAGCCAACTCCGATCCTTCTCGCGACGATATCCGATCACCTCGGGCGCAACTCCCACCCCCTCTTTGCCGCGTCTTGACGACGCCGGCATTCCGTAAATCTCTTTGGAAGCAGGTTTCTTTCGACGACAAGCCGCCATCATGCTGCGACCGGCAACCCCCATGTCGTTGCTGCTCTTCGCGGCCTTCGCCCTGCTATTGCTTTCTACCTTGTCGACACCCGTCATTAAGCAAATACCACTCGGCAGCTTCAAGGGTGCCAGCTTTGGAGTCTTTGGCGTCTGTAAAGCGGATGGCACTTGCGAAGGCCCTGAGATTGGCTATGACACTAGTAAGTCGGCTGCCGTCGTGTTCCGTTGAGAGCGTTGTAGATGACCGCCACTGACACCTTCAGCCAAAGTGTTTGCAGCTGCAGACAACAAGGGTGCCTTTGACCTACCGGACTCGGCTCGAAACACCCTATCTGCCATTTTGATCGTGCACCCGATAGCCGCTCTTACGACGCTCATCATGCTTATCATGGCTGCCGTTGCCCATCTTCACTCACCCTCGCATTCGGCTCGCTACCTCCTCGCTGTCTTCATCTTCTCCTTCATCGACTTTCTCATCTGTCTCTTGGCCTTCCTGGTCGATGTACTCTTGTTCGTCCCTCATATGGCCTGGGGCTCATACATCGTCCTCGCCGCCACCATTCTCGTTGGAATGAGTGGACTCGTGGCCTGCGCTATGCGTCGTATGCTGGTCAGCAGAAAGGCCAGGAAGAAGAGGATCGCCGAAAATGCCGAGATGAGCGGAGAGAATTACTACAACCGTGAGGCTCAAGTCAAGACCACCGGATCCATCGGCTCACAGCCGACCATGCCCGTTGTAAGCGGTGGAAACGGCGTCGATAAGCTACCTACGTTTGCCTCATTCGAATCCCAGAAGAAGGACGACCAGATCAGCGATGAGCATATCCCCTTGACGGCCAGGAGCCCCACCAATGGCTCCCAAGGCATCGTGGCTGCAACAGATGTACCCCCCTCACGGTCTGGATCCGTTCCGCCGAACAGAGATCCGTATGGAAATCCAATGCCGCCACAAGATGGGTTTGGTCCCAGGAGAGGGCCCTCTCAAGAGCGCATGAGAGGTAGAGGTGGCATGCCCCCCGGTGGATTTAGAGGACGCGGCGGTGGTGGTTATGGCAGGGGTGGGTACAACAATTATGGCCCACCACCTCCAGGGAGAGGCGGCTACGGCCCCCCAGGGCGAGGAGGAGGCTACGGTGGGCCCCCTCCCGGTGGCAGAGGCGGATATGGGCCGCCCCCTCGCGGCGGGTTTGGGCCGAATGGCATGAGAGGCGGACGGCCGCCTCCGCCTGGCTACCAACCTGGGCCTGGCGGCCCCGGGCCATATGACCGCAGACCAAGCCCAGGCAACGGCTACGGTGGTCCCCCTCCTCCCGTTGGACCGTACGGGCAACGCTCCATGGACATGGCCCCTGGATACAACAGTGCAAACAACAGCACCAACCCCTCTCTCCCATCCATCCCGCAGCAGCAAGGCTATGAGGCCTACAATCCGGAGCGTGGGAGCTTGCCGCGAGCCGAATCACCCCCGCCTCTCCCTGGCAATACACCGCCGCCAATGGTTGGTCGAGCGGTTGAGATGGATGCGGCAACGGGAAGTCCCGCCCTCCCGCCTCAAGGGTTCGGCCAGTTCCGGGACAGTGATGCCGATATCGCTGGCATGGTTGGACTTCAGCAGCAGCAAAACGGTGGAAACAGGTCTCAACCCTTGAGACATGACACGTACATGAGCGAGGGAAGCAGGTACAGCTCGGACGAGTGAGTTCACTGTATTCCTGCGTACATCTATCTATCTATATGCTAATGCGAAATGCGAAATTCCTAGGGCATACGTACCGCCTCGTCAGGCCTGGAACAACCAAGGCTCATCACGCACGGCCTCTCCGCTGCAACATAGTGAGCTACCCACCCGAAGCTCGCCTGCGCCGGCGGCCAGCGACTACTACGAGGATGTCGATCCGCGCTTCGCGGACGTGCCAGCACCGGCTCCAGCTCCCAGAGCAGGCCCCCCGCCTGCCCTTCAGGTACCTCTACCCGCGCCCAATATGTATGATGACGCTCATGCGGATGCCGGTGCACGTAGCCCTGGCGCCGAGTCTGATCGATCCAATTTCACCTCGATATCTCAGAGAGGGATAAACCCAAGGTGGTACCCCGCCCCCCCGATGCCTGGACCTGGTCAGCAGATGCCGTCGCGTCGGCCGGTTCAACAGCAACGGCAAGACGTTCTGTTGAACAACAACCCCGACTTCGAGCTGCCCGGCAGTCGCCTTGGACCCCCATCTCGCACGGGGGGCAACGGTATGATACCCGGCAGTGCGTACCCGCCAGGCTTATAATCCTTACAACTTCATCCCTTTTTCGCTCGACCATAATTGGTTCATCCTCGTCGGGTCTACTCGCCACGTCGTATATATACCAGTCAAGTGATGCCTGGCATTTCCATTCTCGACCTTCCTTCAACACTACAAGTCGCAATTACGAGTCTCAGCATGGGCTCATGACGTTTACGCTCATGTCCTTCAGCCGATACCCCCAAGCAACATTCAGTTCTCCTCCGCCCAGTACATACACCGGACTCGTGTTTTCTTTCTAAAACGGGCATTTCTCTTCTAACATGAGCTTCTTTGTTTTTGAAGCAGTTGATACAGCGGACTTTTATCCTTGGGTATCCCAAAATTTCCGTCCTAAGTTGTTGACTTCGAAACTTGGTCCTTTCTTCATAAGGTAGTCAGGGATTGGTTGTGTAGGCGGGTTCTCCCGACATCATTGTCTACGAGGGCAGCCAAATTTCCCGGCCTCCTTTGTTTCAAGCTAATCGATCCCCACACGACGCATGCGGGGGATATGATAGAATATTGTAGAGGCATGTGCAGGCCATTTGGTCACGATTGCCTCTGGTCTTTTTCTTTTGATGAGCGATTACCTGGCTTGTAGGGGAGGAATAAGATTACAGCATGTGGTTTCAGGATCGTTGGCCGGACTCTTGAATCGGCTATCGAGTTTTTCGCATGTGATGAGGGAAGCATGGATGGACCCCTCCAGTGCAAGAAGAGGAACGATGGGCATCGTTGTGACAGCTAACACATGTACACCGCATTTCGTCTGCCTTGGGTGCGTGTGATGGTAGAGCAACATAGGTGGTAGCTGAACAATAAGACAGATTGCCCTGATCATCCAAACTATACCACTTGCATCGCGCCTAGCTTATGCTTACAACGTTTAAACGTTTAAACTGTGCTGCGCTTCTGCCAATATGGTGTTAGATGTGAACGTTCCTTACGCTTCGTGCCTTTTGTGCCACGAATCGCGGTCGACTCGCAGCCACCTCATTAATCATGTCCTGCCACGGCGCGGGCCATTTGTCTGGAGCCGCCCCGCAGCAGACGTAGTATGACTGTCCTGTTGCAGTAGTCAGCTAACGAGTTGCAGAGGGACGAGAGAGGGAGAGGGATACTCTTAGCAAGCTATTTCTTTGCTGATCGGGCCGGCGAGGCAATCACGGACCGACTCACTTAGCGTCCGGGTGTTCGCGTCACCCCCCACCTTCCGAGATCTTCATATCAGTCCATCTCACGGAAAGCACTGAGATAGAGTTTAAGAAATTACAAGCGCTCTGGCGGGGGTGAGCTCTTTCGAGAATGATGCCTGAGTGGCTAAACCGGGGTTCACGCGTGTGAGAGGACGCCTGGGGTACTAGTCTCGACGGATGGCATCCGCGGACTTCCCCTCTCTCTGCTTGTGGTCTTTCGTCTCTGGTCGTTGATCAACCAATAAAAGTACTTGGGCTGCTGCTGCCTGATTTCGGACATCATTTGCTTCGATAGATCGTGTTCCGTAGCTTCGAGACCCTCGGGGCACGGTTAGCTGGCTTTCCTGATTCGATCTTTTGACAGGATGTCTACGTTCGAAACCGCTCTCAGCCCAAGACGACCGGAGGCAGGTAGGTACGTTGGTCGCGTAACTCAACGACGACCCCTCAGAGGCTCTAGCACAAAGCGGAACCAGCGGGTTGCCTTGATGGCCTTAGTCCGTGTAACACAAGAGCTGCGAGGGGGGATGAACATGTCAATCCAGCCCGGAGGCGGGAGTCCCCTTATCCACACGGCTATCAAGGTCTGGATCCAAACCCCTTGGGACGACGAGGCTCGTGTCACCCTAAAGATAGAACCTTGAAGAGCCACCAACCTTAATCCCTCAACCATGGCGAACACTTTCCGAGGACGAGAGATTGAGGAAATGTTTGGCGTGTGAGGTGGGGTAAACAAACGGCTTGTAGGGTTCGGTTATTGTCAGGTAAACACGGTTAGTAGAGCGGTTTGGGCTGTCGGTCGGTGGGCGTGGCACCTGTTTGAGACGAATGGTATGTGGTGCTGGATATTCGAGATCCGATCGTGCTTGACATAGGAGCTGGAAGTGTTCCCTTATTGGACTAGAATACGAGGAGAAGAGAACAGGGGGCGTTCGGGGACGGTGTAATCCGGGCATAGGAGCCTTTGATCGTTGGAATGGGCGGCGGTTGTGGCTGCTGCAGAGGACGCTTCGGTCAACGGAGCGTTTTGGGTTCAAGTTCTTGTAGGCTTGTAAGGCGCGGCAAGATCTGTGTCGTTGGTTATAGGGAGTGGTAGGCTGTGGTGCTATCGGATCTTTTTCTCACTCACGGAAATAGGTAAGTTGAAGGAATTGCATGTGTTTGTGGTGATTGACGTGTTCTGATGGATGTATCGGCGAACTAGACAAGACGGGCTGGATGAGTGGCCAAAGAGGTTGTTAGTATATGCTTTAGGACCGTTTGGTTATAAGAGAGAGGGCCCTTCTTTGGTTCTCATGAACGGAGAAGGGAGAATGTTGGTTATCAGGTCCGTCTTCGCTGTGCCCTTATGCGTCATCCACTTCATCCTTCAACAGTAGTCTTGTGTTCGAGTCGCCGCCATCTATTCGTCGTTGTCCTAGTCCTCCAAGATGTACGCCACGGGTATTACACGAGACCCTTCGAGTCTGTTCAAGCGGCTCAATCTCCAGATGCAAGAACACTACGTCGTCTGCTTCACCAGTACCCCTTGCGACGAAGCCGAGAATGCTCCCACAACAGCCGTGACGACGAGCATACAGTCGTGCCGGTATTATCTGTGGGTGTTCGACTCCCCGCCGCTGACCCTCCCCATGCTCGAAGGGGACATCGACGTCGCCAAAGCTGGCATTTGCCCCAACACGTGCAGCATCAGGGGCTTCTCGAAGGGTGTCCACGCAGCATGCTTGGAGAGGGCTGTGGAGATTCTCCGAGCTCGTCTTTGAGATTTATTTCGATAGTACGTCTGTTGCCTTTTCCCGCCTGCCTGGTCTGATTTCGGCCAGGAAGCGTGGTCTTTTCGGTCCCTTTTCCTTGGGAAAAGTCTCTCGCGCCAACAAAGTCAGTGCTTTCTCTATCGGTCTGACGATCTTGCTTGCGTTTGTATTTTTCAGCTGCCAAATAAACCATTTGACAAATTAGGTAGAGGGGAGGGCAGAAGCCATGTTTTGATTTTGGTTCGATTATTCACCTCTGCTTCATGTCTCAGCGGGCCATTCACTTACACACTGTCGAGCAAGATAGGTAACAGGAAGGTAGAGCCTGGAGCCGCCTTTGCTGGAGAGGGCACTTGAAAGCACCTGTCTGTCCGCCTTCCGTCGCTTCACTTCACCTCGTCTACTAGGCTGCCCGCCTCATCCCTCCTGAATTATGCCTTCCTGTCTTGGAGACAACCCACGAGCGCACCTTCCATCTTGCCTCCAGCCTGCGGTCCTACCCTTCCTCCGTCAGCATTTCTGCCTTCCACATGCGCCGACACCTCCTCTTGACTCTTCTTCATCCCCGTCTTCTCCCCCTCTTCACACACTCTCCATTCTTTGAACCATCACATCCTCCACTCCCCGACTCGCAATTTCTGTCAACAGACACTTTGTTCTTGTCCCATCATATCCATCTTGACTTCCAGGCGAGATGACCTGAAGCTGTCCAAAGTAGCCGGCATCATCTTTTTCCAGGACACCACTTTCCGCCAACTCAACATCAGTCGTTCCTTCATCCACCACAGCACGCCTTTGGATGCTCTTGGTCCAATCCATATCTCTGACTGGATCAACAGAACAGCTCGTCTTTGGCCAACCACGTATAAGTATCAGGGGATCCCGATTTTCTGTTGGATGCTTCCAAGTATTGCGGATGCCTCCGACCTTCAACATGGACCATCTATCTTCTTCCTTATCGACGGGCACGACCACCTATACCCAGCAATCTGTCGGCACCTTCCATCAGGATGTTCCTAAGCAAACCTACACAACGGCTGGTACCATCTACAACCCCAGCAACTCTCAGCCGCTCCAGCCTCCCGTTCGTCGCGGTCGCACCCTCAAGTGGCCGCCCGTCGGCGCTGCCGCCTCGGAGCTGTCCCTCTTTCCCAAGTCGGTTCTCGCAAGCTTGCCTTTGAAGTCACACAATACTGTCACTACACCTCCCAGCCCGCTTCCCCATAAAATGCCCAAGTACTCGCCTCTTCAGCAAAACTACGATCGTGCTGTCAGCCCCATCACCGACCACAGCCGCGAGTCGCTGTATGACTCTGGCCTTTCAAGCCTTCCATCGTCTCGCGTGCCGTCATTCACCATGGATGGCGATCAAGCCTCACCGGTGAGTGGTGCAGTGCCCATGTCTACCGTAGACAGGCTTGTCGACGCCGAGTCGAGCGACATTGAAGATGACGAGGGCCCCGGCGACAATCCTCTCAAGAACTTCACTGTCAAGGGTCTTCAGAACTTGGCATCATACCCCAACCCGAACCAGAAGAGAGCCCAGAAGACGCTTCTTCGTGCTCGACCGGGTGCCACTCCCGCTCCCTCTACCGGCAATATCAGTCGCACGACAACACCGTTCTACGGAGCCCATTCCTTCGAGGCATCCGACATGGGAGCCGATGGCTCGCGTTCCCCTGGCCTCTTCCGCTTGGCCAAGACCGATCCGAACACCATCCTCAAAATTCAGGCTGAGCAGAAAGAGATTCGAGACCTCAATCTGTTCTGGCGAGACAGCGGCGTGACGCCTCCCCCGGGCCTACTCGCTGCTCACAACGTTCAGAGAACCAATACGCATACGACTTACAAGTCCACTCTCGCGACTGGTCCGGGTGCCCCTCGCCCCCTGACTGCTGGCCCTCCTGGTCAGCGCCAGTATCGAACATCAACCTTCGACTCCGCCATGAAGGCGCTTAACGGCGGTCCGAAAACGGACACGTTCTACGATGAATCTGTGAAGGGTGACTCTCGCCCTATTTCACACTGCATGCACAACACCACATCGCTTGACGCGCTGAGACTCGCCGGCTCCGAAACGCCTGATCATCTCATGGCCGGACTGCCTTCGCTTCTGTGCAACTCGACCCCCGATGCGGACCATTTCTATCAGGACCCCATCCATACCGGAAAGCTTTCTGATGTGAACATGAAGAAGGGCTTCCAGCACATCAATACCAGTCCGGTCCACTACGCCAAGATTAACAAGAACAAGTCTCGTCAGCCAGAAACCAACATTCCTATTATCTTCGGCGAGAATTGGGTAGCAGATTACCCCAAGACTGGTCGCAGTAAGCTGTCGAAGGGAACGTGGACGATCGCGGAGGACGAGCTCCGCCAACGCAACGAGAGAATCTACCAGTTGTTTCACGCGGGTACAGGCGAGCTTGGAAAGTCGTTGGATTCTGTGGTCAAGGATGCAGAACTCAATACTTTCAAGCGCCAAGTCGGTGTCATCGGAGACCGACGGCCCAAGAATAAGCTAGAGAAGGCTGATCATCGGCCAATTTCGATTCAACAGGCCAACGACATGACGAACAAGGAGGCGGCGGAGCCTTTGGTCGCCCTGGGCGTCTCTTCCATCTTGAATCATATCGAGGCAAAGTACGACAACCAGCGCTTTAATCAATGGAAGGATCCCGAGGCATGCAAGGTTGATGATTCTGTGGAGGGACGCAAGTCAGTCTTTGGACGTTGAAGTTCTGGGACCGTGGATTGGGATGAGGTTGCAATCACATTGGCTTCGTTAGCGTCGTTGCTTGGATGAGGACCTTGTTTGGCCCTCTGTGTGCGGATTGCCTAGAGGGCAGTCTTGAGATTGGGGTGGATATTGAAGCAGGAAGCAGCCGCCTAAGTACAGGTTAGAGGGGCGTGAAGAAGCAAGTTGTTAGAGTGAGTTTTCTAGATTCAGGCCGCATCCCGGGGCTAAGATCCGGCCATCAGTCTTTTTCACTTTATTACTCTCAGATAGACACCCAAAAGTTTAGGTATCTTCAAACGTGTTCTTGTCATGCGCGTTTTACAGATGACAGTGGTTGTGAGTAGCTGGGCAAGCATCCTGTCTACGTCGGTGTTCGGTTCAAACAAGAAACCACGACTCAGTGCAGTTGGCCTTTTTTGCTACGTTCCTGGCTCCGGAACCAGACATAGACAGACACCAGTTCTTTACGAATATGGAGCAAGGGGGATGGAATGACATAAACGATGAGACGATGAATATTGGTCGAGCCTCGCAATGTAAATTAAGAAAATATGACAGAGACTAAACATCAGGTGAACTAAGCCAATTCAGCGATCAGATCGAGACATGAAAACATAACGATAAACTCTCACTTGGTCGAGCCACCTTGCACGTTTCATTGATGTGAGGTCGGGACTTGGCCAGATTGTTGCACGTGACTGGCCCCACCAACTTCAAGGGGTGTGGGACTGACTGGCGTTATCCCAAGGACACGGAGCCAACTTCACAATTCACCGACGCCGACCTCAAGCAGTCCGCCAAACACCGCTGCCCAACATGAGCTACGGCAAGAAAGACGAAGATGCCGATTTGGGCCTGGTGAAGGTGGACAGGACCCAGGTATTCCAAGAAGGTGAGTGTTTTTCCATGGAACTGCTCCGTCGCTTACCCTTCGATATTCGTGCGGCGAGCAAGCTGGCTAATCCCAGGGTGAACAGCACGGCTATTTAACAGCTCCCCTATCCAGCCGCGAAGATGTCGAATCCTCCTCACCAAGATCGCCCTTCTCCTCTATACGGGCGAGAAGTTTCCGACGAACGAAGCGACGACCCTCTTCTTCGGCATCTCGAAGCTTTTCCAGAACAAAGATGCCAGCTTGCGACAGATGGTCCACCTTGTCATCAAGGAGCTGGCTCACTCGGCTGAAGACATTATCATGGTCACGAGCACCATCATGAAGGACACCGGAGGCAGCACCGATGCCATCTTCCGACCCAACGCTATTAGAGCCCTGTGCCGCATTATCGATGTACGCTGAAGCTGCTGTCTCGAGCTACAAGGGAGGAAAGGAGCACCACGCTAATTAAGCTTTCAGGCCACCACAGTCCAGTCTATCGAGCGTGTGATGAAAACTGCCATTGTCGACAAGAATCCCTCCGTATCGTCTGCGGCCCTCGTTTCCTCGTACCACCTCCTCCCGATTGCCAAGGATGTCGTCCGCCGCTGGCAGAGCGAGACCCAGGAAGCTGCGGCTTCCACGAAGTCCTCGAGCGGCTTCTCCCTAGGCTTCTCCTCCTCGAGCGGTCAATTGCCCGCCAACAACTCGACCATGCCACAGTACCACGCAATTGGTCTGCTCTACTCGATGCGCATGCACGATCGGATGGCGCTCGTCAAGATGGTTCAGCAGTTCGGTGCCGCTGGTGCAGTCAAGAGCTCGGCCGCCATTGTCATGCTTGTCCGCCTGGCCGCCCAGCTTGCCGAGGAAGACCCGTCGCTCAGGAAGCCGATGATGCAGCTGCTGGACGGCTGGTTGCGTCACAAGAGCGAAATGGTTAACTTTGAGGCCGCTAAGGCCATTTGCGACATGCGGGATGTCACCGACGCCGAGGTCTCCCAGGCCGTACATGTGCTCCAGCTCTTCCTTACCTCCCCTCGCGCCGTCACCAAGTTCGCCGCTCTCCGGATCCTCCACAACTTCGCCTCCTTCAAGCCCAACGCCGTCAACGTCTGCAACCCCGACATTGAGCTCTTGATCTCCAACAGCAATCGATCGATTGCCACCTTCGCCATCACCACCCTGCTCAAGACTGGTAACGAGGCTAGCGTCGACCGTTTGATGAAGCAGATCTCTGGTTTTATGTCGGAGATCACGGACGAGTTCAAGATCACCATCGTCGAGGCTATCCGCACACTGTGTCTGAAGTTCCCCAGCAAGCAGGCCGGCATGCTTGCTTTCCTCAGCGGCATCCTCCGCGACGAGGGCGGTTACGAGTTCAAGCGCGCTGTGGTTGAGAGCATGTTCGACCTGATCAAGTTTGTCCCAGAGTCGAAGGAGGATGCCCTTGCTCACCTTTGCGAGTTCATCGAAGACTGCGAGTTCACCAAACTTGCGGTCAGAATCCTGCACTTGCTCGGTCTCGAAGGCCCCAAGACCTCTCAGCCTACTAAGTATATCCGCTACATCTATAACAGAGTGGTTCTAGAGAACGCCATCGTGCGCGCGGCCGCCGTCACCGCCCTTGCCAAATTCGGTGTCGGGCAGAAGGATCCCGACGTCAAGCGCAGTGTCGAGGTTCTCCTCACCAGATGCTTGGACGATGTCGATGACGAAGTCAGAGATCGTGCCGCGCTTAACCTCCGACTCATGCACCAGGAAGATGAGATTTCGGAGAAGTTTGTCAAGAACGGTATATCTTTCACCCGCACCTTGCAAAAGGCGGCCCGAATACTAACCTCTTCACAGACAGCATGTTCTCCTTGCCTTACTTCGAGCAACAGCTCGTTATGTACGTCACGTCAGGGGACAAGTCTGCGTTTAACAGCCCCTTCGATATCTCCCAGATCCCTGTCGTTACCCGCGAGCAGGCCGATGCCGAGGACCGGACGAAGAAGCTCACGGCGACTGCCCCGTCTCTCAAGCCCCCGAAGGTTGGACCTACGAAGGCTGCTGCAGGTGGCGCGGAGGCTGCTGCGTCAGCAACTGCCGCCACTCAGCGTTACGCCCAGGAGCTGATGCAGATCCCCGAGATGAAGGAGTTTGGCAGTGTGCTCAAGTCGTCGCCCGTTGTCGAGCTTACCGAGTCGGAGATGGAGTACGTCGTCACCGTGGTCAAGCACATCTTCAAGGAGCATGTCGTGTTCCAGTACGAGGTCAAGAACACACTGGACGCGACAGTCCTCGAGAACGTATCCATCGTGGCGACGCCGTCCGAGGAGGAGGAGCTCGAGGAGGTTTTCATTATCCAGGCTGAGAAGCTCCCCACCAACGAGCCCGGTAAAGTTTACGTAGCCTTCAAGAAGGTCAACGGAGAGGGCTCCATGCCAATCAGCAGCTTCTCCAACGTGCTCAAGTTTACCAGCAAGGAGATCGACCCGACGACGAACGAGCCCGAGGATACTGGCTACGACGACGAGTACGAGGTGGCCGAGTTCGACCTTGCGGGCAGCGATTATGTCATTCCCACGTTTGCCAGCAACTTCAACCACATCTGGGAACAGGTGGGTGCGGCTGGCGAGGAGGCCGAGGAGACTCTGCAGCTCAGCAGCATGAAGAGCATAGCAGGTGAGTCTCCCTCCCGGACCCAAAACATGAATGGAGCTGACAAACTCGCAGAGGCAACGGAGCAACTTGCCAAGGTCTTGTCGTTGCAGCCTCTGGAGGGTACGGATGTGCCGGTCAACCAGACGACACATACCCTCAAGCTGCTCGGCAAGACTGTCGGCGGGGGTAGAGTGGTTGCCAACGTGCGGATGGCTTACTCGTCCAAGTCTGGCGTGACTACGAAGATCACGGTTCGCAGCGAGGAGGAGGGGGTCGCGTCGCTTGTTGTTGCATCGGTTGCTTAAAAAAGAAGATACTTGTTCGGAGTTTGTGGGATCAATACAAATGGTCGGATGTTCCGAGTAAGCCAAGATGTACGTACGGCAGACGAAAAGAGACGAGGACCTGTTTTCTATCACAGCCGACTCGATCAAAGCAGCCAACGACGCCGCGGCCACCATAGTAGTAAGGGGGTTTTAAGCTGGAGTTTTCGAGCGCACAAGCGTGCGCGTTGAAAAGGGCCAGCGACTCGCGTACATCTAGAATGAAGACACGAAAAGAAACGAAGACGAGCTGCCTGTGCTTTGTTTGGTATTGCGGTGTATTGAAATGTGTGTGATTGCAGCCAGTCTCGTCTCTGGGCCAGCCGTGACCGGGTCTGAATGCTGGATACCACCGTGCCACTATTTACTGCTGACTGATACCGGAACTGCCGCCAGAAACTGCACGGCTTTGAATAAGACGACATAGCACACGACCGAACCCTGTGCCGGAGCTGTCACGCGTCCGAGGGTTGGCGTTGGGCATGGCTGGTTCCGTCCTTTGGGTCAGGAGCTTGGAGGGCACTGATCGAAGGCTTGACAAGTTGTGGCACGGACCAGAAAGGCCGTATGGGACGCTAGCTAGGCCCGATAAGGACTAGCGGGACAATCCGGGATTCGTAGGAAGCTCGGGGCAGACGGGAGAGAAATGACGTTGTCGGTGACGGTGTGCGCTGTAGTATCCGTACAGGGCCACTCACCCACTGCAGAGCTGTCCAAGAAAGAAAAAATTAGCTCGAGCTTGGGTCGCGAGCAGAAAGCGCCGGCCACGCGACCGACCCCCCCCCGGCCGTTGCTTGTTGATACCACATGTCAAGTCCTCTGTCTGTTTCTCGGAGGTTGGTTACAAGCTCTTGCTCTTGAGGATTCCCTGTCACCTGTCTCGGACCCGTCTGAAGCGTCTTTCTCTGTATCCGTACAATACATACTCACTGACCACCCACTTCGCATCTTGTTCTTAAATCTTTCTCTTCCTCCAAGTAACAACAACCTATCTACTTACCTTGCCTCCTGCCTTGCCCACTCCCACCCCGCCGAAGTCCTTGGTCACCTACTTTACAATTGGATCCCCACTCCCCTTGGTTTGAAGCCATCGTCACCGCTTTTGAAGGATAACGGATACGAATTTCTCTGGGACCCATCGACTGGTTCCACAGCGTTCGCTCTCTTCCCCGGGCCCCGCTTACCAGAGCTTCCAACAACCGAGAAAAAAGTTACCGGCAAGCCTAAACCCAGTCGCCCTTCTCGGTGCCAACCGGATCGATCTGTCCAAGTACAACCACAACCTCAACAAAACACAACACAGCACAAAACGACGCACGCAAAGAACAAGATCCGCATCTCTTTCAGTATGGTCTACGTGCGCCAGGACCGCCTTCCGGCGCTCAAGGAGTACAAGTACTCGAGCGTCGACCGCTCGCTGACGTCAAAGTACATCCTCAAGCCCTTCTACACCAACGTCGTCATCAAAATCTTCCCCATGAGCATGGCGCCGAACCTCATCACCCTGTCTGGCTTCATGTTCGTCATCGCGAACGTCCTGACGCTGCTGTGGTACAACCCGACGCTCGACCAAGACTGCCCACCATGGGTCTACTACTCATGGGCCATCGGCCTGTTCTTGTACCAGACGTTTGACGCGGTCGACGGTTCGCAGGCGTGAGTTTTCCCCTTTTCCACGACTTTGCTATCCGAGCAGAGATTTCAAGACGGTAGAACGTGAAGAAGCTAATGCTGGCTCGGTTTTGTGTCAACAGCCGAAGAACACACCAGTCCGGACCCCTCGGCGAGCTTTTCGACCACGGCGTCGATGCGCTCAACACCTCGCTCGAGGTTCTCATCTTTGCTGCGTCGCAGAACATGGGACAGGGTTGGATGACTGTCGGCGTCCTCTTTTCTTGTATGTTCTTAATGCTCCTTTGAGTCCGCCCCCATCAGAGACTCTGGAGACACCTCCCCCAAAACATTTCTAGCAAAGCTAACAGACACTCTCTCACCAGCACTCCTCACCTTCTACACCCAGACATGGGACGAGTACCACACTAAGACGCTCACACTCGGCATCATCAACGGACCGGTCGAGGGCATCCTTATCCTTGTCGGCGTCTACGCGCTGACGGGCTACATGGGTGGCGCCTCCTTTTGGCAGCAGTCGCTCCTTCGGACATTTGGCGTCTCAGAGAAGCTGGGCATCCCCGAGTCCCTGTACGAGCTTTCCTTCACCCAGTGGTACATGGTCCAGGGCTCGTTCGTGCTCGTCCTCAACACAATTGAGTCGGCGCGTAACGTCATCAAGGCCCGTCGCGCGCGTGGTGACCGCTCCCGCGGCGCGTTGCTGGGCCTCCTGCCCTTCTTCGGCATGTGGGTGCTCATCGCGGCATACCTGCTGCTGCATCCGACCATCCTGTACTCGCATCTCGTGCCGTTTGCCATGTTCGCTGGCGTCGTGAACGCGTACTCTGTCGGGCAGATGATCACGGCGCACCTGGTGAAGCTCGATTTCCCCTATTGGAACGTCCTGGGCCTGCCGCTCGCATTCGGAGTCGGTGATGCGCTGGGCCCGAAGCTGCAGGAATACTTTGGCTTCGGCTGGCCCAGTGCGCTGGGCGATGGCGTCTACCAGGTCGCCTTCATGTTCCTCATGCTCGGTCTGGCAGTTGGTGTTTATGGCAGCTTCGTCGTGGATGTCATCGTCACCATTTGCGACTACCTTGACATCTGGTGCTTGACGATCAAGCACCCATGGGTCGAGGGTCGGGACGGCGAGGGCAGCGCCCAGGTCAACGACAAGAAGTCTCAGTAAAGGCAGGGGATGCAACTCTTATCTTGCCTTTGCTGTTGACTGGGGAGATGCCAGTAGACCGGTTTAGCCACCGCTAGAGATGGGGGGTTGGGGGAGGCGTAAACCTCCCTTAATGCCGCTTTGAGCTGAATCCACCTCCTGCTTGTCGCCAGACATTGCAGAGAAGGGGTTGGGAACGCCCGCCGTGAAGGGTTGAGCGAGGGTCGAGTAAAAGGTTCGATCAAGCACGTCGCTGGCCCCTCCATGAACGACTTCTGCGTAATGAAACGAACGAGAACCACGGGCCATCGGAGGAAAATGAGAGTATGACCAAGCACATGACGGGATAAGCGATGGTTCTGGGACGACGGCGATGGAGGAGGCGGCAGAATCAGGGAGCAAAAGTAATGATGCGATGGAAGTCTACGCGCGGTGTTTTTTTCCTGTTTTTTCTTCTTCTTTCTCTATCTCTCTCCAAGTTGCTTTCTTGCTGTTTCTTGTTCATCAATCTGTATCTTCTTCTCGGCACAGCATATGTCAGGAGTTCGGGCGCATGTACCGGATGCGAGAGGTGGGCTGTGACGTGACGGATACACGGCCGTCAACAGAGTATGCCTGCTTTTGCCTTTGACCTGCCTACGTACCTACCGAGCTGCTGTTTTTCTCTCTGTCTCATACACACTGGTGTGTTTCTTTCGTCACGAACGGCGGTGTCTGTCTCTTCGAACAAAACCACTTGAAATGAGATACCACACTAACACCCCACGGCCCCGGCATGGTTTTCGGTTTTCATGCACCCCGTCTCCGTCCGCGCTCGTCCTGGCGCGTTGTACCTACTGTGGCCCCGGTGTACCTGGATAGCTGCTAAGAAGAAGTCTGGCACGGTTATCGCGGTACAGCTCAACGGAGACGGAAGCGAGGATCCAGTCCGGACGGGAGGCCCGCCCGGGGCTGGCGGGGAGGGGGGGTTTGATCCTGTCTAGGGTATGCAACGATCCGATCGGAGGAAGAGAGCCAAGCAACAGAGGCAGAAAAGTGAAGCAGAGGAGCAGTGAACCTGGGGGGGGG
>PUHP01000219.1:0-15984 GCA_006783085.1 Colletotrichum shisoi
GTGCGGCGGTGGTTCTCTTGGTGACTCTGGCGAGTTCTATCTATGTACGTATGTATCCCCGGGGATACATACGTACATAGATAGAACTCGCCAGAGTCACCAAGAGAACCACCGCCGCACAGCTCCCGTCATGCCCATTTCTCGCCCGGGGGGGCGGCCGGATCGGCAGCCGGATGGCAAAAAGCCTGTCGGCTTCGGATACGCATGCTGCTCGAAAGGGATCCGGCGAGGTCCATCAATCTCATGTATGAGGCTCGTTCTGGGTCAGTCATCTCGCGCGGGAGGCAGGAGACCAGGGGGAGTGGGATAGTCCATAGATGATGAGATGATGATGAGGAGGATGAGAAGGGGAGGGATGGGAGAAGTGATTTCATCGTCCCGCGAAGTATCTGGTTTGGTTGAACCTCGAAAGACGAGGGGGACACATCGGCTCGGCGTCGACTCTCTATCCCACCCTCCCGTATTCCTACGTACTTGAAAAAGAACGCCTCTCCCGTCAAACCGAGCTGATGTCTTGATCCATCAGCAACAATCAAGCAGCCCGTCCACCCGTCCGTCTTTCTGTTTTCCCTCTTCATCATTCTTATCACCGTGTGTCCTTCATTCTTCTCCCGAGATCCCCATTCCCTCGTCTCGGTCTCTGTGGTGGCTCGCTGTCCTGTCTTCGGAAATACCCCGGTTTCCCAGCCTCCCTGGCTCTTGAATGGTCATCGTATCACAACTCCTGACACCCGACCTCCCCTTGAGCTCGAGCCGCAAGTTGGACCTCTTCGTCCACGGTAACCGAACGGGATTTTGTCTATTCTCATTGGCCAGCCAGACATCCCAAGCACCCCATACATCCATCGATTCATCCGTCTGTCCATCCATACATCCGCTTGACGGCTGGCAGAACGGGAGAGAGAGCGAGAGAGCGAAAGAGTGAAAGAACAGGTTCGACCCTGCCACCCGTCCGCTGGTAGCCGTGGATCATCAGTCCACCCATACCGCTCTTCTTCCGTTGCGGCGAACACCATATAGGTTTTGTAGGCATCCGAAGAACACCACGGGATCCCACGCCGCATTCTGCATCTCACCCACAGGGCCACCAATACAACCAGCCGCCCAAAAACTCTTCATTGACCGCCGAAACCATCCCCACATCCTCCCCTTCTTCAACGCGCCGGAAGACGACATCGTGCGTGCGTGCGAGTTGAGACAAGCCGCAGAACACGGATAGAACCCCATCGTCAGACGAAGGAGCGGTGAGAAGAGTTGGGACCCAAAGGAGGAGTCGTCGTCGTCGTCGTCGTCGTCGTCGTTGTCGTCCACGACCTTCTGTCTCCGTTTTCCCGTGAGAGGTGTAGCTCCTCGACGCTTGGCCGAGATCCGTCCTTCGTTCAAAATGTTTATGAACGCCCCTCCCCGTTTGGGCTACCATGGCTTGGACGTCTTCGCCTTTGAGCAGGACATGAAAGCCAGAGCTCAACAGCGCTTCAACGACCGACGCCAGAGGAAGTTCTTCGTGCGAAACGGCAAGTTTCCTTTGAGCCACCACGGTAGACCAACACAGCAACCGGGAGTCATGGCAAGCGAGGATTGGTCTTTGGCCAGCGTACCGGACGGAATCCAAGACAGCTTCGAGGTGCGTTGGCGGCTTCTCTCCCCTTTCTCATTCCCTTCCCTCCCCCTTTTTTTTCCCCCGTTCGCTCCCCAACGCCTCATCTGATATGTGATCAAGACTGCCGTTACTGACGTTAGTGCCCGTGATTCAGGCCCAGCAGCTTAGGAACAGATATCTGGCTGGAACCGCGGGTAGCCCCTACGCTGACCATGATCATGGCATCTATCTCCAGAGAGCCCAGCGGCTTGATGGCTCTTTGGGCAACAAGCGACCCGTCGTGGACCATACCCATCTCTGGCAGCCGCCATTTGGAATCCACGACGTGAACGACATCCAGTCCATGTTTGCACCAATGCAATATCACTTCGACATCGCCCCCATGGATGGCTTTCACATGCCATTATCAAACGGCATGGGCCAGGGCATGCCCACATCCTCTCCGGAATTTGCTTCTTCGGACGCTGGTACAAGTTTCGGGAGCTTCTCGTCGTGCTCCTTCGCCCCGGCCGACGGCTCTGGCATCATCACCAGTCCTTCGGACCAGTTCGATTACGCCCACTCGCCCTACACCAACTCGTCAATGGTACAGGAGGACCTCCATAACAACATCAAGAGAGCTTCTCCATCGCCGCCGCCCTTCTCCGAGCCGGCTCCTCTCCACTTCTTTGCGACGTCGCAGGCACAGCTTGTCGAGGGCCAGTGCCACATGGATGGTCACGAAGAGGCAATGCGGGCTGCCATGTTGGAGAATCACGGCGGCTGCAACGGCATCAAGGCCGGTCCAGCAAGCCGGCACATGCTGTCGTCGAGGCCACGAAGGGAACTCCCCGATCAATCGCGGTCGTCGCGGACGGGTCCAGGCAGTTCATCTCGCCGTCGAGGTTCCCCGTCTCGCAAGCAGTCCGTATCCGCCGCCGCCGCCGCACACAAGTCAGAGCCGCGGCCGACGCAGTCAAAGCCCTGCGCGGCACAAGCCTCTCCGATAGACCCCACGGAGCGTTCGGCCAAGGACGAATACTTGCTCAAGGCCAAGCAGGAAGGGCTGACGTACCGCGAAATCCGAGTCAAGGGCAACTTCACCGAGGCCGAGTCGACGCTTCGCGGTCGATACCGCACGCTCACAAAGAACAAGGAGGCGAGGGTCCGGAAGCCCGAGTGGACCGACAAGGACGTGAGTATACCCTTATCATGACGTTTGTTTTCAGGGCTCGTCTGACTATTCTGGGCTGCAGGTTCATTTGCTTCAGAGGGCCGTCCGCAAGTTCGCCAAGGGCAACGATCCGGCCTCAACCAAGATCCCTTGGAAACAGGTGGCCGAGTATATCCAGCGGAACGGCGGTTCGTACCTGTTCGGAAACGCCACCTGCCGCAAGAAATGGGACGAGCTCGTCTTGGCCGCATTGGAGGGCCAGATGTAAGAGTTCCGAGCGACGAACCGACGGTGTCGGTGTCGATGAGGATATTAGTGTTGGTGCGGGCAGGGTTGGGTTGGGCTGGGCCTGTCTGCTACATCGAGAGATCGGGGGAGCTGTAGGATTCTGACAAGTGATATGTCGACGCTAAAGACGGCGGCAACCTAGGATGCCGAGTAGGTTGGCTGATTTCCATGTTTGTACTCAATTAGTTAGACGCCTGCCGCTGGGCAAAATGTTTGCTTGCGTATCCGTTTGATTGCAAGGCTGTGTGTGCATGCGCGTACGTGTGTAGATGTGTAGATGTGTAGATGTGTAGATGTGTAGATGTGTAGATGTGTAGATGTGTAGATGTGTAGATGTGTAGATGTGTGTTTACACCCTCCTTTTCCTGTCGTTTTTCTTTTCTTTTTCTTTCCTCTGCCCGGCTTCAAAGCTTTCTGGTGTGACACGCATCTGCGGGGACGCCAATCTTGGACAGAACCTGCAGCAATTGGATGGTGCCATCGGTTTCTGCCTTCAGTGCGTTCCATTCGATTTCGTTCTTGACCAGCGCCGTTCCCGCCAGGACCGTCCCGTTGAGGCTGAGCTTGCCCACCGTCGTTCCGTCCTGAAAGATGGCTGCTCCCTCGGCCAATCGAGGCAAGACGACCAAGCGGTCACTGGTCATGGCAAGGTTGTAGCTGATGGAGGCGTCGCCGTTGCCGGGGTCGTCCACCGCGCCGATGTGGGCCTCGACCGCATCGACGGCCGACTTGAAAAGCGACAGATAGATGGCATGCAGCTCCTCGGGCGTCATGTCACGGTGGATCCTGTCTGCAAAGGTCGCAAATGGCAATCCGGGGACGACGTCGGACGAGCCAAGCTGCTTCGCCAGCACATCCCACCGCGAGTCATCCTGCAGCCCATCCTTCATCCGCGCGACTGGCAATAGCTGGATGTGACGGTGTGGTTGGCTCGCCCCCGAATTCGGGCCGCTATTGAAGAAAGCGTAGAGCTCGCCGTCCCCGCGGTACCGCCTGTACGCCTCAATGCAGGCATACGTTGCCGCTAAGTCATTGGGTTCGAGAAGATGGTTCTGCTGCTTGAAGGCCTTGGTAGCCAAGATGAAGTGTTCGGGGACCACCGCGAACTTGTTCAAGACCAGATTGTGGCTCGACTCGGGCAGGTCGGCAATGAACAGCGGGCCCTTCTCAGGGCTCTCGAACGGATCGAAGGGTTTGTGTGGCTCGTCGGGCTTTGGTCTCGATGCGGCCGGCTTATTTGCCAGGGCGGGGGAGAATCTCAGCTGGAACTATAACGAAGACTTAGTCAAGATTGTATGCATGCAAGACATAGGCGCGGCGACGCACGCGAGGAGACAGGGACTTACAGGGATTGAATTCGCGTCGAGGACGGTGGCCTGGGTCGCATAGTAGGTTAGGTCGCCATTAGAGCGAGCCTTGGCGAATGCTGCTTTGACGAGCTCCGGCAGGTTTGCTGGAGCCTTGATAGGCGACATGTCTTTGTGCAGGCAGCGCAAGTTCCGAATGGTTGCTGGTGGGGACAATCCGGCTTGCAAGGTGGTGTTGCTAAGTTGTAGGTATGTAGGTGGAATGAAAATGAGGTCATCGTCGCAACAGCAGCAGCAGCAGCACCACCACCACCACGATCACCAGAAGAAGTACGTACCGGACTGGGCAAGAAACCCCACCTCGGCCCCCCCACTTACACCGAAGTCACCGGAACTTGCCATTATTTCATGGGCGCTACACCGTACGGAAGAACAGAGGAACAAAGAAGATGGCGAATGAAAGGCACGTACAAGCAACAAAGAGGCGGTGGTTTGTTTGCCTGTGGACAGCTAGCAAGTCTTGGTTGACTGTAACTCCGTCAACGCTGCTACCCGGAACGCCATGTCTTCGTAGAGAAACAGAACCATGACAGAAAAGGACACTTCACAAAACGACATGGTAGTGGAACTGGACATTGGTTGTATCATATTGACATCAAACCCGGTGCCATGGGGCCTCTCATTGTATCATTCGCGGTCTAAATTCCGGGCAGGCCAACAGCCTGTCGTATCGCCGGGACGAATCGAGGGAGGATATATACGCCGTACAGCGCGACGAAGGCAGTAATAAGACCGGTGACCTGTATTTGTATGCATTAGAACGGTCATTGACAACAACATGGTGTGGGTGGCATATCACGTACCTTTTCAAACCAGGTGTGGAAGTAGATGGCCGTCATAAGCAGCATCCAAGAGCTCAAGCCAATGATGGCAGCCGCGAACTTTCCGCCCAAGCCCAGGGCGTCGCCGGGGACGGGCTCTTCTCGCAAGCCCTGCGACTCGACGGTGGCCGTCTTGATGGCGCCGTCCGTCATGACGACGCTGCGCTCTTCTCTGCTCGACCCCCTCCAGCGCATCACCACCCATCCGACCTCGGATAAGAGGAAGCCGGTACCCAAGACCAGGAGGAACACGTGCCCCGAGATGTCGTGGCCGCCGCTCCAGCGCCCGCCAGAGGCTTTGCACGCGACCGCAGTGAATACCTCCTTGGCGTCTCCATCGCCCATCTCAACCTTCTCCTCGACGAGCTCGCACTTTCCCCCGGTCCAGCGGAAACCGCGGTCGATGATGGCCGGGCCGAAGAACCACTGCGTGACGAAGAACCACCACGTCGTGACGAGTGCCCAGCGGAGCGTGGCCTGTACGCGCGTCGTAACATTCTTGGTCGCCGGGTGGGTGAGGACAAAGGCGAAGAAGGCCGCCGTGATCCAGAACCAGCCGCGCTTGACGAAGATGATGTTGAACAGGTTCGACTTGCGCGCAAAGTACGACGGCGCCGTGGACTGGGAGTGCGCCTGCGCCGCCGCGTCGTAGTGCGAGGCGCGGACGTCGGGAGAGAGCAGCGAGAAGACGGTACCGAAGAAGAGTATGACCGGGAAGGAGGCCAGCACTATCGTCTCGGTGGGCGTAGGCAAGTAGGGACTGTTTCGCGTCGTTCTGGGGGACGACAACGGGGGCGAAGTCGTGGCGCCGTTGAGTTCGTCGAGTGCGTGCCTAGTCTTGGACCGCATGCTGGGTGCTGGTGGTGTGTCCATCGTCAGTCGTTTTGAAGGGCGCAAAGTGTGTGTTATCGCATCAAGGGCAAAGGAGGGCCACGAAGGAAGAGGATCGCAGGCGACGGCAATGTTTAAATTGGCGGCGGGATGGATGGACGGAGGCCGGAGCTTGGAAGAAATCGACAGGGCAGACAGAGAGTATGACGTTGCCGATACGTGAGGAATCAGCCTGGAAGGGTACGTACTTTTTAGCGAAGGCGTAGCGGCAAAGAATTGGAGAGCCGATTACCGGGTAACGCCGACTGGCCAATCGCCATCTTCTAATTTCGGTGAATGTCACTCGCCGAGGCTTGCTGTTTAGTTGAATATTCGAATATGAGATATGACGTACCGGAATATGAGAAAGGACACATCGCGGCAGAACATCACAGTCGAGAAGAGAATCAGTGGCGACACTAGCCCGATCGGCCAGTCGGTTACGGTTCTTCTACCTTGAAGGACTCACAAGGAACTTCATATAGAACAGAATAGGTAAGACAGAATAGGTAAGAACATATTCAATGTTGTTCTGTGGCTGAGGGGCCTCGTGTCATACCATCTTAGGTATGCAAGACATGCAGAACTCATGACGGTCTTGACATCACATTCAACGGACAAGAATTAGTCAAACCAAACGGATTTTGTATGTATGTATGGATGGTATCAAGGTTGCCTCTAGGGCAAAAACGACAAAGTCAATCCCCCCATCCCGTATTTCGTGGATCCACAGCGCGCAATCCTTTGTTCGTTTTCTAAAGACCCTCCCTACCCAAACTCCAACCCCCATAATGCAAATGTGCCTCCTGCCAGTATTTCATGGCACAAGAAGAAGAATGAGGGGGGAAAAAAAGGAAGACGTATCTGACACGCCACTGGACTGACACACCACGGACCACGGAGGTGGGGGGAAGGGGTGGCGGACGATGGCCACGTCTATCCGAGAATAGCATGGCGGCGGTTCGCGATCATCAGCTTCTGGGCGTAATCGTAGCCGTCCTCGTACGCCGTCCTCGCCAGCCACGAATCCAGGGGAGACAGCGCCAGCATGCTCGGGACCGGCGAGGTACCGTACCGGGGCCTCTCCTAGGACGGCTCGTGGACCGGGAATGGGCCGGGGACCCAGGGCCCCTCCGCTTCGAAGTAGGCGCAAGAGCTCTCCTAGAGGGACGGCGCCTGGAAGAGCGCGACGGTTGCGCAGAAGTTGTTGCGGTTGTCACTGTCGAGCGCCGCGCTCTTGCCGTTGACCGTCACCATGTTGACGGCCGCCTTGGTGCTGAGGCCGAAGAACTTGACGTCGCTGTTCTCGAGCGACACCATGTGGTCCTGGCAGTTGTTCTGGCCGACACACACCTGGTCGTAGTTGTCGAAGAAGGAGTACAGGCCGGCGCCGTAGATGAGGATGTCCTTGGAGTCGATGGCGCGGACGCCCCACGTGCGCGCGCACCTGTTGCCCTGCCCCGCGCAGAAGGTGTCGAAGTTGGGGTCGAGGATGGCCTGGTTGACGGCAAAGGGCGTCTTGGCGTCCGGGTTGCCCTGGAAGTAGGCCGTCTCGGTCTGGATGTGCGCCATGTAGACGTTGGAGGCCTTGTTGAACTGGTAGTTGTACAGCACGCTGTGCTCCGACGCCGTGCCCCAGAACCAGGTGCCCTTGGTCGCCTCGCAGAGCACGCCGCGGCCGTTGTAGATGTTGATCTGGGCCTTGCGGTCCGGCAGGTCGAGCTCGTGGTCGGCCACCCACCACCACGTGTTCTCGAAGTAGCCCGACGACTCGGCCGTCATGTGGGTGAGCATGTAGGCGCCGATGCACTCGGGGTTGGCGGGCGCCGTCACGTTGGGGTTCTTGGCGCACTTGTCCGACTGGAGCTGGGTGCCGGCGCTGCCTCCGATGCGGAAGTGGACGTCCCAGAGGCCGGCCGCACCGGGCGTGGACCCGGCGATGTTGTACTCCATGAGGATGGCGCCGGCCTGGGGTCCCTGGGTCTGGATGATGAGGTCGCTCATCTCGAACGTGCCGACGTCGCCGGGCTTGCCGACACGGAAGACGACCTTGGGGTTGGCCTGGTCCTTGAAGGCCGCGCCGTTGGCCATCAGCAGAGGCCAGACCTCGCCCGTGATCTTGATGTCCTTGGGCACCTCGACCGTGTCCGAGACGATGTACGCGCCGTGGTCAAAGTAGACAATGTCGTTGGGGCCGGCCTTGTTGAACAGCGCCTGGATGGCCGCCGTGTCGTCGCTCTTCCCGTCGCCCTTGCAGCCGTTGGCCTTGGCGCTGAGGAACGAGCTGGCCGGCACCTTCTCGTACTGCGGCTTGCTGCGCGTGACAACCTTGCCGTCCGAGGCGAGGAGGACGGCGGGCTTGACGACGGCGTCCTGGGCGGCCTGGACGGCCTTGCCGCTGCCGGCGGCGGCGCCCGTGTATGTCTTGCCCTGGATGAAGGAGGCGATCTTTTGGTTGCCGAGGAGGATGGTGGCCTTGGTGTCGAGCATCTGGACGGCGGCGGGAACGTTGGCCGACATGTCGACGTTGTCGAGGATCAGACTGCCGTTGGTCGCGGGCGATGCCGGGCTGTAGGCGGTCAGGATGCCGACGGGCGTGTTGCTGATGATGCTGTCGAGGAGCAGGACGGAGCCGACCGTCTGCGAGGCGCCACCGCCGTTGGACATGTCGATGCCGACGCCGCAGTTGTTGATCTTGACGTCCTGGAAGGTCCAGAGCCAGTTCCAGTTCATGTAGACGGCCGTCTTGCAGTTGTTGAAGGCTGTGCATGCCATGCGTCAGTTTTGGACCGGGGAAAAAAGAGGAAGATGGACAAGAAGATGGATGGACAGGAGAATGGGAGGATGGGAGGGGGGAGTGGAGGACTTACTCAGGTTACGCGTGGTGAACTGCTGCGATCCCATGAAAGCACCATACTTGCCGCCGTTGAACGTCAGGTCGGTCATGAAGCCGCCGGACCCGTTGTCGATGAAGATACCCTGCTGGACGTTGGCCTCGCCTCCGTCGGTGCGCATGTTGAAGACGATGTTCTGCAGGCTGGTGGCCTGGGCGACCTGCCAGTGAATGCCAGCACCGGAGGTAAAGGGCATGCCAGTCAAGTCGATGTTGAAGTTGCGAACGAGCTTCCAAAAGTCTGAGAGAGAGAAGAAGGGGATATGTTAGCAACTGGTTTGGGGGGGGCTTTCACAACACGCACAGGTCATCAAGGGTTAACTTACTGTTCTGGTTTGTGTGAGCGTTGTTGCCCTGATTGTCGTACGGGTTGGCATCGATCACGGCCATGCCGGTGAAGCTCGCGGCCGCCTTGATGGTAGGGAGGGCGGTGGCGTCTCCGACCATGTGGGTGTAGTACTTCATGACGATGGGCTTGCTGACGACGTAGGTGCCGGTCGGGAAGTAGACGAGCGCAGGCGTCGTTGTCTGGGAGTCACAGCCGAAACCGCAGCGGTTTCCGTCGTCCATCGCTAGATACATGAGTTAGCTCTTGCGCATATCAAGAGATGGAACAGAAGAAGGGGTGGAGGGGGGGGGGGGGCTCTTACCGGCCTGGATAGCAACGGTGTCGTCGCTGGAGCCATCACCCTTGGCACCGTAGTCCTTGACGTTGCGGTAGATCTTGTAGGTGGCATCACCAAATGCAGAGGTGCCGCGGCGCTCAATCGTCGAGACCCAGAAGCCGGCGGCCGCGCCGCCGGGGGTGGCGGCCTGGGGCATGGGATCGGGCGTGGGAGCCGCGAGGGCGTCCAGAGAGAAGAGGCGCAAGGCCAGAAGGGTGGTCGTAAGGACCGAGGAGAGACCCATCATGATGTAGAGCCAGCTGATCGTGGGGTTCCTCTTTTGGTTTGTTGGTGGTGATGAGAACGAGAGTATAGACTGCCCAGTGTCTCGACGTTAGCTTGATGTATATGCAGGATAGTCAACGATGTTGATTGATGCTGATGTTGATGAGAGGCGGCTGCGATTAAATACAAAACGCAGCAACCCGTAGAAGTTGAAGAAGAGACTCGAGACTGCTCAAGTATGAAATATGTAGAAAAGACAGAGCCAAGTTTTTTGTTCTCTTGTGCTCTGTACCAGAAGAGAGTTGAAAAGGAGGGACGGGGCAGGATGGTTTTTTTCCTCTTCACAAACGGTCCATGATGATCGAGTAGCCACCACCTTAAGTATGTCAAGTACGTGAGTGTCAGTGACTAACTGACAATTCACTTGCACCGGCCTGCTCCAAGAACACCCTTATTGTCTGTGACTAAGGAGGACTGATGCGCGTCACAAGCCTGGATCATGTCCCATTGTTGCCCTTTCAGACAAGACAACCCTCTTTCATCTCGAGTTCCATCGAAGCAGACTCAAAGGGGGAGGGAGGGTCTGGGTTACTACAAGTCATACGTCGCCGTGCTTGTTGGGGAAATACCATGCCACCGAAGCCGACCGCAACAGAGATTAAGAGCCGAGACAATGGGCCGGCCGAGAGGGTGTGAGAATGAGAGGGTAAAGGAGCCACGAGATCCAGGTCGGGAAGGACGACGACACATATCAGCACGCAACACACCACTCACCAGACGAAGGTCGAAAGTGACGACAGTAGCAGGTGACGGCCGATCAAGGCGCGCAACGGTTGGGTTGGATTGGATTGGATTGGATTGGGTGAATGAGCGACTTGAAAACGAACTGAACAGGCAGAGAGTGTGAGTTATTCCCTCTTGAGAAGACTCGACGAAGGGAAAAAGAGCGTCGACGGGAGAGCGAGGTTGAGACGAGAAGAAAGGGAAGGGAAGGGAAGGAATCACAAGCTTTAGGAATAGGTTGACGGCAACATCACCGTCTTATATCGGCCTTACGTACCCTTTGGTCCCTCGTCGCATGCCTCACAGGGCGATTTGATACCCCCATGGTGACAGGCTTGTACCTTTCTCTCTCTCTCTCTCTCTCTCTCAGTCACTCTCAGTCTGAAGCAAGCTAGGGCCCTGGATCCCGGTTCCCCAAGCAGAAGAGCTACTTGTGGGTGGAGGGAGGGATGACTGGATCTCAGTCTCCAGCGCAGAAGGAGGGCGAGTATCCGTAGAGTTGACAGGAGGAGCAGAGGAGGGAACGGGGGGGCAATACTGAACGTCCGTGGCCCGGCCGAGCTCGTCAAACCAAACCTAGCCGGCGCCAGGTAAAGCGTAACCTTTGCTGGTTGTTACCCCTCGTCTCGTCCCGCCGGCTTGCCGCGATGGATGGGCAATCCAGGATCGAGGATAAAAATGCGATGAAACAAGGATCAGGAGAGGGGCGCTATTGGCTGGGAGAGAATATAGCTTCAAACAGGGTCGAGGAGAGAGAGGGAGGGGAGGGCAGAGGGGGTGTGGGTGCGGGTGTGGGTGTGGGTGTGGGTGTGGGTGCGTAGTAGTACGGGTGCTGCCAGCAGGTCAAGTCGGACCGGATGGGTGTGAGTGAGTAGTGTATCCGTATGGATAGTGTATTGGAAGAGACACGATGCAGAAACAAAAGATGCGGAAAACAGAAAACAGAAAACAGAAAACAGAAAACAGAAAACAGAAAACAGAAAACAGAAAAACAGCACACGCAGCTAGTTCGGACGAGAAGCGAGGGGGTCGGTCAATGCGATGCCACAGCCGCCCCTAGTCTGCGATGGACCGCCACAACCATCAATCATCCTTCCACCCTTGCGACCTGGCCGGTCTGCTTCTGGAACACCCAACTGCTGGTGGTGCTCTGGTGGTGCTCTGGTGGTGAGAGGTTGATTAGATCAGGTGCAGGGCCAAGGACTCGGAAGCTCATGAGGGAGGAAGAGGAGGAGTTGGTGATTCGATGGATGGATGGCCTGTACTGTGTATAAGGTAGGATTATGTATTCTGTAGGAGAAGAGAGAAGAACGAAGCTAAGGACCTGGACGGACGGGGGGCCATACATAGCAAAGGCATAGGGGCTAAACTCCACAGAGACGGCAAGTCAAGCATCGGAAGATCAGCCCGCCCGCCCCCAAGGAGAAAACTCAAAAGACTCTGCAACAAGCTGGCTGTGTTTCTACGACTGCTACGGACGGATACAGAGTACTCTTATCCGTATACATATATGCATATGTGTATACCTACATAGAGTAGCACAAGGACAAAGTCACCAATAGTCGAAGCAGGTCTTTTAACAGTAAGTCAGTCAGTCAGTCAGATAGAGGCAGCATAAGGTGACCCCTAAAGGGAAGATGAAAGACCAACAAGGAAGAAAGGCGAGATTGATTGTTTGTTCTCCCCGTTGTCGATTTTTGCCCCCCTCCCCCTCCCCCTTGCCCTTGTCAATCTCCCTCCCCCCACCAAAACCCGCCCCTCCACGGATGAGCAACAGCAGGGACTCCTTTTTCTTCTTCAGGGACACGCCGGGGGGTTTTTCAGGATCGGGCATAGCGCCGTTTCAAGGTCGTCTGCCCTCCGCCAGCGGTAGAGGGAGAGAGGGAATGCGAGCGTGCGTGTGTGTGTGTCCACTACGTAGACTTGGAGACGCCGCCCAGCAGCGCGTCGCAACCTATCCCGCCCCCCGGCACTGGCACACTAGGCCTTGTGGTGGTTGTTGTGCGTCGGGCGCGCGCCGTTGGTTGGATGGGGTTTGCTCCCACGGGAGATGATGGGAGAGGGAAGAGAGCGAGGCGCTTGTGAGTTCTGATGCCCATTCGTGCGTGTGTGTTCCCCTTTTAATGTCCCACCACGTCACTCTGTATGGTTGAACGAGTTCCAAACTTGCGACGGACAGACAGATAAACAGACAGCCACCCACCCAGCCGCTGCCAGGCTTCATCCCCCTAGGTGACGGAACGGGACCACATGGGCTTGGACGCCGCGTACAACCTGTCAACTGAAGCCACGGACGCGGCAGAAGCATAGACGACAGTCATGGAAGTCGACGAGGTGCTAACTGGCATGTCGTTACACGGTTGGTTTCTGTCGCCTGTACAGAGTAGGATTGAGCTACCTGCCGCCGAGGCTCCCTCCCTCCACACAGAATTAGACGCCCCCCAGCCCGTGAAGAATAAGATGATGATGATGATGATGATGATGATGAAGGGCGTGACAACCTCTGCCACGAGGTAGCTTGGGATAAGACATACATTGTCACCATTCGCGTCGTCTCCGAGGACCTCACTCGCGGATGACTCTCCTTACCTCTCCTCCAACCCAGTCGAGGCTACTGCACTACCACCCCGCGAGATTCACAAGACTCGACCCTTCTCTCCAGAGCCAAGCGCCGTCACATGGGCGCGACATCTTTTCTCTTCTGCCCATCGCTACTACGTACTCTCTCTCTCTCTCTTTCGGATGGCCTCTAGATACTCATACGTCGTGAGGTCGGTCATCTGCGTGTGTGCGTGCCCGGCCCCCCTTGCAGGACTTCATATCCGCTGTCAACCGCCGGGACAGGCCCGGGAGGCGCATATTACATGCACGCACGCATGCAAGCGAGTTCGTAGACGACGAGGGCATCACCGTCCAACGGTCGCCAGACACCAACTAGCTGCATGCCACAGCACACCTATTGGCTATTGCATACACTCCCGAGTTGTCATGCCGTACCTGAACGGGCTTCATCGCCGGTGCAACGGTGAAGCTTTTGCATCAGTCACATCCAATGCAACCTGCGCCTTTGAGCCTTGTGATACTCGCCGTGCTATAACGCGCATGTCCTGGGGGCTCTCGGGGACTCACCCGGTGCTTTCGTTCTCGAGAGCTTAGTGTAGAAGCCGAACAGACACGTCTTTCCGCTCTGCACTCTGCATTGCCCAAGTCGACGCCGGTCCCAGACAAACGCAGCCTCACAATGCGGGAACCAGCGACCAGCACATCATACATACATCCTCGCCAGCGCGGGGCCGTTTCGAAACGTCCCGTCACCGACACACAACTCGACTTGACTTTGTTGTCTGCCCTGCTCATCCTTGCTATGCGCAATACATCGTACTGAGTGTGCGGGTTGTACCTCCTCGTCTGTCCAATTGAGTTCCTGGAATGGTATAAACACCGCCCAAAGAGTCATGCCCCTTTTCTGGTCAAACCCTCGTCGAAAGGAAGCCCCGTCAGCGCAGCGCGTATCACGCCCGCCGCACTCTACCTGCGCATACATGACCCTATTCCTAGTCACAAGCGAGCGAGACTTCTGCCAAGCCTACGGATACACGGGTCCTATCCCCTCAACCGCGAGAAGGCCTCAATGCGGAGTAGTAGCCAATAAGAACAGGCTCATGTCACTTCCCAATAGTTTCTAGTAAATGCATTGGCTCTTAGGGCCATTAGACCTGAAGCTGTAGCGGCCTTAGTGGCCTTCTATAGGACTCTTAGGTGTCTTGAGGTACTGCGGAGAAAAGTGGATTTTTATATGGGGATTGAGGCCTTCTCGCGGTTGAGGGGATATATTCAACTGCGCGCAGGGGCCGGCAAGTACTCTGTAAAGCCAGGCGCAGCAACGCGCAGGAGAGGGCCGCCAGTTGAGAGTCATGATACCACGGAGTAGAGGCACACCACTCTGTTTCTTGACGTGTCCCTATAACTTTTAAATCTTGCAGCTGTGGTTAGTCGTATGTCGCCCAAACCACCACGTGCATTATACTGTTGCGCCACGCCACACACCCACCATCCACCCATCTTTTCATCCCAGTTCTTTTTGACGGAGATTATCCTCGTGCACCTAAACCATAAACTTTTTTTTCTTCCTTTAAGACGACGGTTTGGGAGAAGCCAAAAGAAAAAGAAGAAAAAGAAGGGGGGGGGGAAGCATGGTATCCTCTCAACGAGGAAGCATGGTTTTTCGTAAACGCGTCCATGAGAAACTTACCCATTACTCATGGGCAAAGGAAGCACAGTAAGCTACTTTCTAGGTAGCAATGCTGCCCCCCCCCCCCCACCCCCCATGCGTCCTTGTCTTCTCGTAGTCAGGTGGCGTCTCCGTGTTCCCCTGTCCACATGGCCTACAGGCTACACGATCGACGCCGAAGGGGAGAGCTCGTGGCCGCGCCTTGCCCTCGTGGAGGATGCTGTCGTCCGAGGCCGTGCTCGTCGATCGGATCGTCAAGTCGTGAGACCTCTGGGGAAAAGTGGACAACCCCCTCCTCTCCTCCCCTTCCTCCGACCGTTCGTTCCAACGGTTCTTACGGATACTAGGAGGTCACGGAATGAATGCCTTTCCACACCCCCCCTCCCCATCTCCCCGTCTCCCCGCTGACCTCTATCCCCTCTCTCCGCACGTCTTTTTAGATCATTTGCGACGGTCGTCGCCAGTAGTGCCGATCTCGCTTAGGGAGCAAGCCCGCCGGCCAGATGCAAGCCATCACGAGAGTCGAGGCGCTAAACGAAGGGCTTGACCAACACGGCAGGCTGTCAGAAGACAAGGAGGGCTTGGCCGGCTTCTCTACGGCGCCATTCTAGCCTCCTCGCCGCCGGGTGAGGAGCAGGAGGAGGAGGACAAACCTGGAGATCCTGAAGGCCTTGGGGTAATAAGGGGGGTGGAAACCTGGGGTTGGCATAGAGTGGATGAGAGAACATGAAGCGTCAGCCACGGTGTCACGAGGCCGAGCTACCCCCTCCCGGTCGTCCTTCGACACCAAGATCCTCAGCTATTCTGGGGGCAAGGCAAGCTCGGTTAACAGAGGAGGAGGCTGCCGGAAAATTAAGACGAACTTGTTTTCATCAAACTCCCTTCCCATCCTCTCCCGCCCCTCATCACGCCGGCCCGACCGAACGGCGTCGCATCCGGCACCATCGCGGCGGCTCTCTTGCTACGCGACGCAATTATTTTTTTTGTGCCACCCCTTTCTCCTCCTCTTCCCCATCCTCACTTAACTCAAACCTGATGTCTGGGCCGCTCGCCGAGAAATGCGGAGCGCGGGGGGGGGGGGGGGGGGG
>PUHP01000219.1:25527-36212 GCA_006783085.1 Colletotrichum shisoi
CCCCCCCCCCCTGCCTTCGTCCACTCGCATGGAAAGACATTGCGGCGCGAGGGTAGCCCCTCCCTTCAGTCGACTGGTGTAGCTCGCGGTGCCCCTCATTCAAGGATGAATATCCTTCGCTCCACGCCCAGCGTAGCGACAAATGAGCTGGTGGTGGGGGTAAGGGGAGGAGTCTGTTGGCAGCTCTGCGACAGCCAAAGTATTTTATCCGCCATGGCCCCCTTTGCCCTCCGGGGCCTGCCCTTGACCTTACTCTCTTGCTTCCTCTTCTCCTCTCCTCTCTTGTCAATCTGCCGTTGTCTCACCTGCTCTTTTCGCCCAGGAAAGAGTTGATCGGAACATCCTCATAAGGAATACATTCAGCAACATCCGAGCACAGTCCAGCCACCATGTCCATTCCCGAGAAGTTCACCGGCTTCCAGGTCAACAGCGCCGAGACCTGGCAAGACTTTAAGAAGCAGGAGTTCGACCCCAAGCCCTTTGGCGACTACGATGTCGACATCAAGATCGAGTGCTGCGGTGTTTGCGCCAGTGATGTTCACACCATCAAGGGTGACTGGGGTGCTCAGCCCTACCCTCTGGCTGTCGGTCACGGTGAGTTTTCTCGCTTCCTTTCTTGGCCTTCATTACAACAAAGACGACGACGAGTGTTCAGCAGCTGACCCCATGTGTCCCAGAGATCGTCGGTAAGGCTCTGAGAGTCGGCTCCAAGGTCACCAAGATCAAGGAGGGCTCTCGCGTCGGAGTCGGTGCGCAGTCGTACGCCTGCCTCGAGTGCCGCCAGTGCAAGAACGACAACGAGACGTACTGCAAGCACCAGCTCGACACGTACGGCTCCACATTCCCCGACTCGGGCGCCATCTCACAGGGCGGCTACTCCTCCCACGTCCGCACTCACGAGCACTGGTACGTGTTGAAGCCCTGCCTAGCACCTCAGCGGCCATGGAGCCATGGAGCCATGGAACATGCAACTAACGCCATAACAGGGTCTTCCCTATCCCCGACGCTCTTCCCAGCACCGTCGCCGCGCCTATGCTCTGCGCCGGCCTGACGGCCTACAGCCCTCTGATTAGAAACGGCTGCGGCCCCGGCAAGAAGGTCGGCATCGTCGGCATCGGTGGGATCGGTCACTTTGGCATCATGTTCGCCAAGGCGCTGGGCGCCGAGGTCTGGGCCATCTCGCGTTCGCGGTCCAAGGAGGAGGACTCTCTCAAGATGGGTGCCGACGGCTACCTCGCCAGCGGCGAGAAGGGCTGGAACGAGCAGCACAAGATGACGTTCGACCTCATCCTTAACACGGCCAACTCGTTCGAGGGCTTCGACCTCTCGGCCTACCTCAGCCTGCTCGACGTCCACGGCAAGTGGGTGTCGGTCGGCCTCCCCGGCGGCGGCGGCATCACGGTCCGCAACCAGGACTTCCTCCCCAACGGCTGCTTCATCGGCAGCTCGCACCTGGGCAGCAGACGCGAGACGCTCGAGATGCTGCAGCTCGCCGCCGACAAGGGCATCAAGACGTGGGTGCAAGAGGTGCCTATCAGCGCCGATGGCCTGAGATCGGCCATGAACGGCATTGAGGACTCCAAGGTCCGCTACAGATATTGCCTGACCAACTACGAGGAGGCCTTTGGCCAGTAGATGGTGTGATGCGTCAGGATGTAATATGTGTATAGCCAAAACCAGAAGAATACCATATAATGACCATGAGCTTGTTTTCTTCCTCGTGCAACTTGCAGTTTGTCGTCCCTGTGCTTGAGCTCTTTCAATGCTTCTCTCACATCCCTGAACAGTGACATCCCTGTGCGGTTCCGAAAAGGGTATGACGAGACCCTCATTTCTCCGCGCTGCCTGGAAACAATGCAGGACCCAAGGCGCAGCTCTTTGTTCTCTTCGGATGAGCTGCGCCGGTCACATACAATGAATGTAAAATACATTTCCTCGGACGGCGACGCATCTTAACCCCTCCCTCCCTCCCTTATGCAAGTCGCCTCCCTCCCCACCCCTAGCGTGGTGGTGGTTGTCGTGGTGTTGGTCCGATGGGCCGGTCATCGGCGACTATAAACAAGGTTCCGTCGGGCAGTAACTGTACTCTGTATCCGTACGTCGTACAGCTTTGTGGCAGCGGGGGGGAGGGGCCGTAGGGACGTCTTGGTAGCTCGTTAGCTCGGCTAGATTGCGGCTGTGTGGTTGACATCCTTGGATGCCCAGGGAACCGGGGTCCGCCCAACTGGGTCCACGGAGAGAGGGAGGGAGAGTTAAAGTCCAGCTCATCTTTCGTCGTCTTAGTTCTGAGATGGGCTTACTTACAAAGGAGAGTCTGTATCTTCGGACGTGTCCTTCGTCTGTGCGTCTGATTTCAAGGCATTTGAGGGTTCATCATGAGCGTCTACCGCAACGGCAGCAGCAATGGCATGTCGGGGGATGATCAGATGCCCAGTTACGAGGAGGCGATTGCGGAGGGGTGAGTTCTTGGCTCCCATCAACCCTCCGCCCACCATCACGGCACGTTGTCATGCGCATGAGCATGAGCATGGCTGACTGACTAACCACGGGTAATTCAGAGCGAATCCGACCTCGGCCAGGCCGCCGTCCCTCTCCGGGTCAATACCCTCGCTCAACCTGCACAACGGCACGCTCCCGCCGTCAATGCTCCGGCTCAGGAGCCTCGGGCGCACCGTCGGCCAAAACGGTCCCGTGACGGCGCTCATCTTCAGCCCCAAGGGCTACGTCGCGTCGTCCCTGGACAACGCGGGCACGGCGCTGCCGTCGAACACGAAGCTCTGGGACTTCTTGTCCAAGCCGCCGGCGCCGGGAGCGGCCGCCGGGGCGCAGCTCGTGCCGTCCGACATCCACAACGACGCGCCCGTCGTCGTCTTCAGCCCCGACAGCAAGCTGGTGGCGGTAGCCGAGAGGGACGTCGGCTCGAAGCGCGAGTGGCGCCTCAAGCTGCGGTTGGGCGAGGAGGGCAGGAGCGTGCGATGCATCCTCAACGGGGTGGCGCATCCGGCCGTGTTCAGCGGTGACGGGCAGATGCTCGCGGCGACGGACCCGGCGGGCGTCGTCGTCGTGTTCGAGGCGGCGACGAGCCCGCGGGGGATGCCGCCGACGAAGAAGGTGGCCGGGGTCATGAACCACGCGCCGACGACGCACGTGCTCTTCATGCCCAACGGGACGGACCTCGTGACGCTGTCGATGGACGGGACGGTGAGGGTCGCGGAGGCCCGGACGGGGAAGACGCTGAGGCGGATGGAGGTGGACGGCGCGGCGATGGCGGGCGGCGGCGGCACGGGGGCGCGGGCGTTGGGGGTGTCGCCGGACGGACGGGTCGTCGTGTCGGTTTGGTCGCGGGCCGTGTACGTGTGGGAGCACGAGGCAGGGCGGGTGTCGAGCTGGGAGCTGAACAAGGTCCGGAGCAACGAGGGCTGGCCGCTGGCGGTGTCGCCCGACTGCCGGTTTCTGGCGTGCCGCACCGACGACGGCGTGGACATCTCGGACGTGTACTCGGGCCACGTGCTCGCCGAGGTGCGGACGGCGGCGGGCATCGACGGGCTAGTGACGGCGGCGGCCTTCTCGGCGGACGGCCGGTTCATGGCGCTCGGAAGATACTCGGGGGTTGTCGAAATGTGGAAGATCGCGCCGTTCGGGGACTGAGGATGGGGTGACCATGGTTGGGTTGTGATGAATGAGACGGTTGTGTGTACGATGTTGACCGTTGTTGGTGTTGGTGCTGGTGCTGGTGTTGGTGTTGGTGATGTTGATGGTCTGTCCGGTTTTCAAGTTGAACCACGAACCAAATTGTGTGGTGAGGGAGTTTGTCCAGCTACCGGGTTATGAGATGACAGCGTGCAACAAGATGTTGACTGCCTACTATCAAGAACAGCAGCAGACTAGTCTGCTGCTAAGCTGGCGGTTAACAAAAGGCAGGTAGTGTGTAAGATGCAAAATACTATGTAGGGTCATGATAGACTGGAGCCGGACATATAATTCATAAAAAGACCACATCCAAGAAGCGACTGCTATTTGACTTAGCGATAGACTGGTGTTCAAGTCAGTTACTCATGAGATGATGAAAAGGTATCGCAGTATGTGAGACGGCGACTGACATTCTTGAACGTGGTGGTAAACTGCCATCCAAGGTAGTGACGATTGAGACGGCTGTATGTAGCATGGCATGGTAATGACTATCGACGCATAATGATAACAGACTCCTGAGGCCGTCCAATGTTTCAAATGTCAACCGAACAGACAGACAGTTAGTTGCTTCTTCGGATGGAAAGGGTCCATCCAGTCTCCGCGGCTGCCCGGATAACATAATATCATTGTGTCTCCTACGCAAATCCAAACGCAACCAATGCTTACACAGTCTCATCCACCCTAATGACTCTTGAAGGAGCCGGCGGATCTGCTCCAGAAACAATGACTCGGGAACAATCCTCCAGTGTGAGTTTCTTTCAAGTAAACATGCTTCCTCTTTGGACTAGTACGTGCTCGTGGCAGGGACCAACGGCAGCCAGCGCCGTCGGATCGTACAAAGGTCGGATGGCCAACAACGAGTCGTATCCCACGGTGAATGAATGACTTGATTGGGTCAATGAGAACGGCGAGACTTCGGGGTACGTTGGGAGCCATATAGCCGACCGACTTGAAGCCGACATGACCTCAAAGTCATCATGAGGGGTTCATGGCAGTTGGTCATCTCAGATGTGCGCCCTGCGCTCCCTATCGTGGATATGTCACTCACTCTTCGTCTCGTCCTTATTCTCCTTTACTGCTCCTAATTGCATCGCAGAACATGTCTCTAACCGTCACGTTGACTGCCGAAACTTGCAGACTGCCATTGGCCTCCCTTGATGTGGTCTGAGCTCAGCACAGTGCCCCTCGTCCCGAAGGGGAATAGTGCGGGGTTGCCATTGTGGGTCTTGCATCAATCAGAGTCGCCGGGGGGCGCATTGCACCTTTCTGCCACTATGACTCTGACTCCTCTGCCCCGGTATATGCCCGTGTATCTTCTTCTGCTGCTTTTCTTTCCCTCCCGCACACGACACCGCCGTTCCCGAGCCTCCTCCTCCTTTTCTTCTTCCTCCTCCCCCGCCGCCTTACACAAACACACATACCACCATGGCGCCGAATCCCATCCTGCCCGTCAAGGGCAAGAACAACGTCCTTGTTACCTCGGCCTTGCCCTACGTCAACAATGTGCCCCATCTTGGAAACATCATCGGCAGCGTCCTGTCTGCCGATGTCTTTGCTCGCTACTCCCGCGCCCGCGGCAACCCCACCATCTATAGTATGATCCCGCCGACGTCTCTCTCTACTGCGGGCCTCTCTTAGCACAGCTAACTCTCGGCCCCCTTCCACAGTCTGCGGCTCTGACGAGTACGGCACCGCGACCGAGACCAAGGCTCTTGAGGAGGGCGTGACACCCTCGGAGCTGTGCGCAAAGTACCACGCCCTGCACAAGGGAATCTACGACTACTTCGACATCTCCTTCGACATCTTCGGCCGCACCCCGACTCCCCAACAGACCGAGATCGTCCAGGACATCTTCACCAAGCTGTGGAAGAACGGCTTCATCGAGGAGCGCGAGACCGTCCAGCCCTTCTGCCCCGTCGAGGCCCACCAGTCATTCCTTGCCGACCGCTTCGTCGAGGGCATCTGCTCCATCTGCGCCTACGATGGCGCGAGAGGAGACCAGTGCGACAAGTGCGGCAACCTCCTCGACCCCCTCGAGCCCGAGCCCGAGGCCAACGCCTCGGCCGAAGACGACGTCGCCGCCAAGCCCACCGGTTTCCTCATCAAGCCCCGCTGCAAGCTCGACGGCGCCACCCCCGAAAAGCGCAAGACGAAGCACCTGTTCCTCCGCCTCGACTCCCTCAAGGACGAGCTCGTCAAGTGGTTCAAGGACTCGAGCGAGAAGGGCGTCTGGAGCAACAACGCCGAGCAGATCACCCAGGCCTGGATCGACAAGGGCCTAAAGCCGCGCGGCATCACCAGAGATCTGAAGTGGGGTGTGCCCATCCCGACACACGAGGTTGGTCAGGAGTACGCCAAGAAGGTCTTTTACGTCTGGTTCGACGCCTGCATCGGCTACGTCTCCATCACCAAGAACTATACTGACGGCGACGACCTCGCCGGCAAGAAGTGGGAGCTGTGGTGGAAGAACCCCGAGGACGTGAAGTTGTACCAGTTCATGGGCAAGGACAACGTCCAGTTCCACACCATCATCTTCCCCGGCTCCCAGCTCGGCACGGGCGACAACTGGACGAAGCTGCACAAGATCTCCACGACCGAGTACCTCAACTACGAGGGCGGTAAGTTCAGCAAGTCCAGAGGCGTGGGCGTCTTTGGCAACCAGGTACAGCAGACTGGCGTCCCCGTCGACGTCTGGAGATACTACCTTCTGTCCCGCAGGCCCGAGACCTCCGACTCGGAGTTCATGTGGCAGGAGATGGTGGACGGCAACAACAACGAGCTCCTGAAGAACCTTGGCAACTTCTGCCAGCGAGTCAACAAGTTCTGTCAGGCCAAGACGGACGGGGTCGTTCCCGATTACACAAAGTACACCGACGACAACCTCAAGAAGCACGTTGGCGCGGTGAATGCCCTGCTCAAGGAATACATCAACAACATGGAGGCCACCAAGATGAGAGCTGGTCTCCAGTCAATCATGTCCATCTCTGCGTATGTCTCGTCAACCTTTGTTCGATTTAATGACGTTGAAAGCTAACGGAGTGAGTCTCACAGCCTCGGCAACAAGCTGCTCCAGGACAAGAAGCTGGACAACCGCCTGCTCACCGAGGAGCCCGACCGCTGCGCCGCAGTCGTCGGTCTCGCCCTCAACCAGATCGACCTGCTTGCCTCCTTGGTCGCCCCTTACCTCCCCAACACCTCCATCGCCATCCTTAAACAGCTCGGCGTCGAGCCCAAGCCCTTCATCCCCGACACCTGGGCCACAGACGCCATCAAGCCCGGCCACAAGCTCGGAACCCCCGAGCACCTTTTCACCCAAATCCCGGCATCCAAGATTGATGAGTGGAAGGACGCCTTCGGCGGCGAGGAGGTACGGAAGCAGAAGGAGGAGGCCGCTGCCAAGGCGGCTGCGAAGAAGGCTGCCAAGGATGCCGAAAAGGCGCGTAAGAAGGCCAAGAAAGAAGCAGAGAAGGCCAAGGCGGCCGACGCCGCACCCTCTGTCGAGTCGGCCGAGAAGAAGGCCGAGGCCGACCCCGCCATCGAGGCGGTCACGGAGGCCATCTCCAAGACGGAAGTTCACACGTCGTAAAGTAGACAGGAAGAAAGGGGAAAAGAGGAATGAATGTGTCATATGATTGAAAGGCGTTGAAGAGGGGTACAGTCGAAGCGGGGGACGGTTTGATTTCGAGATAAATGTGTGAGACCCTTAGACTCTCAACGGTCAAATCATGCTCAAGACGGAAATTCGCGCGTTAAATTATTCCTGGTTTATGCGATTTCTGATGTCTACGTGAAGTATCGACATGATTACTGATAAGGTCAATTTGGTCGTAAGATGCTGAGCCTGCAATTTGTTGCTGAACAAAGTCGCCTTGAGGTCTGCTTCATCTTACATTGCAACGGCAAGCGACGAGATGCACACTTTCTGTGAACGTGCCAAGGGAAAAAAGGAAAAGATAATAAGTAGGGATGGCGGGATGCTTGTGGCAGGAGTCTGCATCAACGGTAGGCATCATGCGTAGAATGAAGCTTCACTGATGAGGTCTTGGGGAGACGTCTGTATTTCGTACAACCATCTTCTATCTGCCTCTTCCACTCCCATTAATCATTATATAGGACCGTGTTTCAAATGCTCTTCTTGCACTTGCTCGGGGGGGCGCCCTCGGGCGGGTAGACGACGATGCGGTCAATGTCGGCGCCCTTGTAGTCAAAGCCGTTCCACAGGCCGCCGATGGTGATGGTGTTGTTGGAGCCCTTGTCGAGGGTGAGCTGCAGGGGCGTGGACAGGATGATGCCCTTGTGGGTGTCGCGCTGGAAGAGGGCCTCGACGTGCTCCTCGTTGCCGTTGACGACGACGGAGGCGATGCGGCGTAGCTGCCACTTGCCGCCGATGCGGTCCGGGGTGCCGCCGGGCTGGTCGCCGAAGCCCATGTCGTCCGTGTTCTGGTAGTAGAAGGACACCCACTGGGGCTCGCCGGCGCCCTCGATGCCGGAGAAGGTGACGGTGCTGTCGTTGCCGTAGATGCCCGTGACGATGGAGCCGCCGCTGGCGAAGTTGGCCTCCTGCTTGTGGGCGCCGCCGGCCGTCGTGGCGGAGTCGTGGGCGTAGTAGGGGGTGCCCTCGATCGGCGTGACGACGCCCGTGGCGATGTCGAGGTCGTAGACGTCGTGCCACTCGACGTGGACCGACTTCTTCTCGTCATCGACGACGATGGGCAGCCAGATGTAGCGGCTCTCCCAGAGCGAGTTGGAGTCCCACTGGTCGCCGAGGTAGAGGTAGGTCGTCACCTCGGAGCCGACGATGCGCAGGGAGAAGCCGGACTGGGAGTTGTAGGTGCGGGTGTAGGGGTCGGCGACCATGAAGGGCTGGGACCAGGGGCCGGCGAGGGAGTCGGCGCGGAAGGCGACGACGTTGTTGGGGCGGTAGCCCGTCTTGTGGGACATGAGGGCGTAGTAGCTCGAGTCGGTCTGGATGATGGTCGGGGCCTCGAGGTCGTACTTGTCGAAGCGGTGGATGACCTCGGTGACGTTGCTGAGCTCCTCGTTGAAGGCCGTGATGTAGACGTCGCGGCCCTCGAGGCGATCGCCGTTGGAGTAGAGCGAGTAGGAACGGCCGTCCTTGTAGTCGGTGAAGATGCCAAAGTCCTGGGACCAGTTGCCGAGGGGCGAGATGGCGTCGACATAGGTGTAGGGGCCCGAGATGTTGGGCGAGGTGGCGAAACCCTGCAGCAGGAGGCCGTAGGTCGAGTTGTCGGCGTGCCACCACATCTGGGAGGGAAAACGTTAGTGGCCTGTTGTCTTCAACGGACTACTCGACGACGACGTCGTCGTCAAGGGAGGTCAACAAACATACGTGGTACTCGCTGGTGGACTCGCTGTAGACCACCTTGGGACGCTGGATGATCATGTCGGTCGAGATGATGGGATGGCCCTCGACGGGCTCGAGAGCCTTGCCGTGGTACTCCCAGGTGGCCAGGTCGTCGGAGCTGTAGACGGAGACGCCGCCGCCCTCGACCTGGCCCTCAACCTTGTACTCGCCGAACCAGAAGAACTTGCCCGTGTCCGGGTCGAGGGTGACGCCGCCGGCGTGAGAGTTCACGAGGTTGCCCTCGGTGTCATGCCATCTGCCGCCGGGGACAATCCACTTGGAGGCGGCGAGGGAGGCAAACACGAGGCCGGACGAAAGAAGTTTTGCGAGCGCCATGGTAAGGAGGAGCTGAAGGGGCTTGCTTGATGGAAGGAAGGGGGGGGGGGGAGGTCTCGAGTCTCTTCTCTCGCTCTCTCTCTCTCTCTCTCGGGAACTTCACAATGCGACACTGTATCCTTCTTATACCGCTCCTTGACTTTCATGAAGGGATGCCGGCCGAGATGGACCGGCTTGAATTGTCCCGAAGCCGAAGCTGTTCTAAGCCGGGCCATTGAGAGTCGTGAGAAGTTGCGCAAGGCCAAGACCCTCCCGAGGCCGTAGGCTCCAGACATGGGAGAGCCCGACGATCTCTCAGGGCGCCCGTCTCAATGGGCACAAGGTAGACAGAACAGAAAGAGAGACAGTGAGGGGCCGGGGTCTCTCTGGGCAGACGACAGGGGAGGAGAAAAAAAAAACCTGGAGAAAAGTTCAATTTCCCGCCGTGTAGATGCCGTCGTGCGGGGGAAGAAGAGGCTTGGACAGGACAACAAAGTTCGCAACCTCATATTATTCGCACTAACACACGCAGCTAACGACCGACCCCGACCCCCCAGTCCAAGCTAACCAAGCTTGAGGGGTAAACCGGGGGGATCACTTGATGCGGGCGAAGTTGGACGATGGGCGTGCGGGGTTTTAGCGTGAAATAGCGTCGCATCCTTCTGTCCCGCGGCCTCGAGATGGTGCTGCTTCGGGGTTAGAACGTCCCTTGGCTGTTGATGTCATCTCGGTGCGGTGAGGACGAAAGAACCAGAGAAGGAGGAGGGCCAGCATGATGATCGTTGACTGGTCTCCCCAGACTCAGTAGAGACTGAGTAAGCTGGCTCCGGTTGGCCGTTAACCTTGTGCCACTGTTGTTGCCTCGCCTCGCCTCTGCCACTAGCCAGTCGAGGATGGGCAACCTGGATGGCGAGCCGGATGCTTGGCGAGCAGTTGCACTCGGCTCCTTTCCACCGGCCGGGTTGACCTGGCAATCGTCAAGAAAGGAAAGGTTGTGCAGACACGAGATGAACTGCGGCAAACGTCAGAAGATGACCGATGCAACGTGGATCCACCCCAGCTCTCATGACCTTATTGTTCTCACGGATGATGGGTCAATTGGCAGCGAGACCCGGAGATGGGGACCGGGACATTGTTTGGTTTGCCCGAGGAAGTTGAACAACCAAGGAAACATATCTCAGCTCAATACACTGCACTCCGCGCCCACCCACCCACTCACTCACTCACTCAGACTCACTCAGACTCACTCAGACTCACTCAGACTCACTCAGACTCACTCAGACTCACTCAGACTCACTCAGACTCACTCAGACTC
>PUHP01000220.1:0-18573 GCA_006783085.1 Colletotrichum shisoi
TTAGTTATAGCGTTAGTAGGGTTATCCCTTCTATTAATCTATCTAACCTCTGTTAGCTCCCTTTTCTCGTATAATTGTCTGAGGGCTATAATATCTATTATAAGCCTCTTCTTGTAAGTAGTCCTAAGCTTAACTAAGGACTTGTATAGGGAGTATGTTGGAATATCCCGATCGGACTAGGCGGAAGGATTTCAGCCTGCTCGGGCGCGCTTAGGCGCGCTCGGGCGCACGGGCTAGTGGGCCGGCTGGGCCGGCCGGGCCAGCCCATGGATCACGTGGGTAACCCACGCCTATATATAACCAGCCTGGCCAGCCTATGCCTTCAGATAGGTCCTTCCCTCCTTAAGCCACAGAAATACATTGAATACCCTATAGATAGGTCGTTCGATTGTGACTTCACAAGACCTGTGTGTTCCAACAGAGTATGAATTAGTACATATGATGGTGGCGGGTGAGGGTATTTGCAACTTCCTCATAATCATGCTCACAGTGGTCGAGATAGCAACAGCCAAGTCGGCGCCAGCGACCATGCTGTATACTTCCAATGCTAATACGCTCTATGTAACCCTTTTGGATTTGGTCAAGCTGTAATAAACGACGTTACTATCGATCTAGCACAGCTAAAGGGCCTCCTATGTAGTCTTTGCTGTAATGTCCTTGAGGAACCTTGTGGCATTAAAGGCTGTAGTAGAGTTAATAACGTAAAGGACTAGCCTGTTACCCTTAAGATATATTACATTAATAATGATCTTATAGTTAAAGGCGTAATCCTTAACATCTTTAACAGCGAATTAAAAGCGGTAGGGGTTTTAACTGTGGAGCTAGTAGTATTAATAGTACTTTATTAATCTCTAAATAGCGTTAAGGTAGACTTCCTAGCCTACTTTACTAAGGAGCTTATAAAGTTAATAAATAGAGGGGTAGCTAAAGCAGTAGTAAAGGCGCCTTAGCTTAACGTTAGTTATGTAATTTCCTACGATAATAGACTTCTCTAGTAGGCTCAAGAGCATCCATAGGTAGCCCTATTTTCTTACAATAGGTATAGTAACGTTACTTTAGTAAAGGATATCCTTAAGGTTGTTAAACTATATCCTTAATTAGTCTATATTACGTAAGTAAAGGAGAAAAGGACTTTAATAATAAAACTAATCCTCTAACCTAGCTAGCCTATATAATAATTTAATTAGTTATAGATTTATAAATAACTATAAAATTATTATTAATGTAATGTATCTTAAGGGTAATAGACTAGTCCTTTACGTTGTTGACTCTGCTACGGCCTTTAATGCTGCAAGGTTCCTTAAGGATATCTTAGTAAAGACTACGGAGGAGCGTGTCAATAAACCGTGCGGAAAATGCCAAGACTAACCCCTGCAATTAACAGGGGAAATTACAGGGGTATTGCAGGGGCACTTTCTTACGCCACTTTCAGCCAGCATCGCGAGAATTGAAAGGCATTAATAGGTGCTGTATTTTAAGGCTATTTAGGGCTCTGTAGGCAGCCTGTAGGAGCCTTAGAGCAGTATCTTCTAGCCTGTTGACCCTCCTTGTATTTGTTGCCTCCTTTAAGGGTGATGATGGCCTTAATATGGGCTGGGATACGTTCTATCTAAGCCTAGATCTGTTCCTGCAGTAATGCTTCCTAGTATTCTTACTATACCTTAACTACTGCTACCCTGCTTTTTAGTACCCCTTTTTGTATTGTAAATTACTTTATCTATAGCTAGCAGGGCTTAATAGGGTTAAGGTTAGGACTATTCCTATACTAAAGGAGCTTTTTAATTAAGTTAGCTAAATAAGTATAAGAGATAAAATAGTAATTATATACTAAAGCCTTATTCTCTTAGATAATAGTACTAGGCTAGTACTTATTAATAACAAATAGGAATAGCTTTAGAAGGAGGATCTCCTTCTAGTACCTATACTAGTTAATTCCCCCTTTACCCCCACAGGTCAACTTTCCTATAGTAGTATTCCACCTCTAAGTAGGTTTACAGCCCAGGGTTTATCAGAGGCGAAGCTAGGCCATCGTATTCTCCTTCTCCTATTTAGATCGCTTAACAGGCTCTAGCTTAGTATTAATAGCCTTAACTTCATTATTAGCAGCCCTCTTTTCTACTATAGTCTTAGGTAACTAGTAGTAAAAAGGGCCTTTTTTGTTGTACGTAAAGGAGCCTTAGAACATAAACTCTAAGAATCCCTTCTATTGTTCTTGAATATAAGACTTTGTATAGGCCTTATAGGCCTGTCTCTAAAGGCAGTAGCTACCACAGCAGTAATTAAGCATAACAGATGTTTTGTTAGACTAGATAACCTTCTTCTGATTGTTAAGAGTCTAGTAGCGATAAGCTAGATACTATAAAAGCCTCTGTTTTTTTATTAGGGCTATAAGGCTAGGCTTCCTTGTTAGTTTCGTTTTCTAGAAGCTAGTATAGCAAAGGATCTAATAAATAGTACTAGTAGAGATATCTAGGCCCTCTTCTACTTGTATTTCGCTAGTAATATTAGCGCAGGTTTTCTTGTAGCTGTAACAGTCTTAGCACACCTTCTAAACAACTATATTAGCTATAGCCTCTATTGCCTTCTTTAGACGGCTAGGTTAGGGAGTATCTTTAACGTATTTAGGTTATATAGTAAATGCTTCTACTATAGGGTTAAAGCCTTGCTTTTTAGCCTAAAGGAGGATATCCTTAACTATACGCTATAAAATCCCTAGGGTAATTACCACTTTGTTAGCAGACTTACCTACTAAACGGCTGTAAAGGGCTAAAATAACTACCTGTAAATAAGGGTTAATTTAAGCTATTATTGTGAGGCAAAAGGTAGGCGAAAAGGTAGGCGTTAGCGCGTTGTGACCGATCAAAAAGTAGTGTTTTTGTTGTTGTGAAAAAAAAGGAGGAAAGTTGTTAGGGGCCCTGGTTAGAAAAAAAGGATGACCGAAATAGGCTTCTATTATTGGCTCGCTAATAAATAAGTGGGCCGTGGGCGCCGGGGGCAGCCTTGGCACTTTCCGCACGGTTTATTGACACGCTCCTCCGTATTAGGCAGTTGTTGCCCCCCCCCCCCTGTAACAGTCCTGCATTACACCCCTTACACTGCAACACCCGAGGGATTGCGTCACTGCCCCATTCAGGACCACTGCGCCTCGCTGTAACACCTGGATTCATGGCTAAATCCCCTTTTTGAGCCGCGTCACTGAACCTCACACCTGGCTTTGTCACTTTGACTCACACCGGCCACACTGCTGCCAGGGGTAACCTTGCTTTGCTACAAGGTACTCCAACAGTGTCCCAATTGCTTGGTTCTGCTTGGCTCTTCCAGGGAGTCCTTCACTTACCAGGCCAGGACTGCGGTGAGGGTTCGGACTGGGTCTCCACGTCCAAGCTAGCACCCTTCGACAATGGCGACTGGGTTTTCCCAATCACCCTCGGTCGAAGGCTTCGACCCGTCAGAGGATGAGATGCCTGCTGGTGTGCCGGGCCCCGGGCCTCAAAACCAGGAAGCCTTCTCTGCTGCTGCCGAGGAAGTGCTCCTGGGCAGTGAGGCTTCATCGCCGTCAGATGAGTCCGCTGCAGGCACACCCGTCATAATGAATTCGAGAGCATACCAAACCGAGATGTTTGCCGAAAGCATGAGGCAAAACATTGTTGTGGCTGTAAGTAACAGCCGAAGAACCAACGCAATGTGCCGTGCACAAACAGCAGCTTAACTAATCCTCGGCAGATGGACACTGGGAGTGGAAAAACACAAGTGTAAGTCGGCCTATGCAGAAGCGGATGGCTGCACGATGCTTACGCGAACTTCAACAGTGCTGTCTTGAGAATCAGGGCAGAAGTAGAGAGAACCTCGTCAAAGCATGTTAGTCTGACCTTACCCCGTCTTATCAGAACTCAAGCTCATCAAGGTAGATCGTCTGGTTCCTGGCCCCCACAGTATCACTCTGTGCCCAGCAGTTTGCCGTGCTTCAGTCTCAAATACCAGAGGTCCAGATCAAGTTTCTCAGCGGCGAGGACAATGTGGACGCTTGGTCCGACCAGGGAACGTGGGACGAGGTACTCCATAATGTTCGGATAGTTGTGTCGACATACCAGATCTTGCTGGACGCCTTGTCGCACGCCTTCGTGCGTATGGAGAGGCTCTCTCTGGTCGTTTTCGACGAAGGTATGTCACCAAGGACTCTCTCGACGCTGCACGGGTTAACAGATCCCTAATAGCTCACAACTGCATCGGCAAGTCTCCCGGAAGCAAGATCATGACGGTCTTCTATCACGAAGAAAAGCGCAGAGGTCATCACATCCCCCACATATTGGGCTTGACGGCAAGTCCGACATTTGGTTCCAAGGCCGAGGGCATCGCCACTCTCGAGGCAACACTGGATGCCGTTTGCAAGAGCCCTACGATGCACCGCAGCGATCTTCTTGCCTGTGTCAGGAAGCCAACAATGGCCTTTGTCTCCTACCAACCTCAGGAATGTCCCGAACTTCCGGGTAGCCTGCGAAGTCTGAGAAAGGTCATACAAAGTCTCGATATCTTGGATGACCCTTACGTACTGCATCTTCGATCCGAAGGAACCGACCGCAGTCGTCGGGAGCTGATGGCCGTTCTGGAGAGCCACGACACCTACATCCAAAACCAAATGACGTCGTTTGGTCGCCAGGCGAATTTGATCTTCCGCGACATCGGTATTTGGGCAACAGAGTACTACATCTGGGTAGTTATTTCACGCTTCATGGCTGCGCTCCAGTCACAAAGCACCTGGCTGGATACATGGAAGAAAGAGGAGAAAGAGTATCTCGCCATGATACTCAGTGAGGTTGAGTGTCATTGCCCGTCCGAGCATTCTATCAACCGTGAAGTTCTCTCAGAGAAGGTCTACACTCTTATCGAACAACTCTCCCAAGACAAGACCGATGTCATCGGTATTGTATTCGCCAGGGAGAGGGCAACGGTCTCGGTGTTGTGCCACTTGCTCGCATCGCACAAGCTGCTACGAGAGCGCTATCGAATAGGAGCGATGGTGGGCACTTCCCAATTCCAAGCCAGAAAGAGAGACGTCTGGGATCTCTCTCGGGCTGAAGATTTACAATCGCTGCACCAGTTCCGAACTGGGAAAACCAACTTGCTCATCGCCACCAGTGTCCTCGAGGAAGGCATCGATGTGCCAGCTTGTAATCTGGTCTTCTGCTTCGATACCCCACCGAACCTGAAGTCTTTTATCCAACGCCGTGGACGAGCCCGGATGAAGGAATCCAAGCTCCTGATGTTGCACAGCTCAGAGTCCATCCCGAAAGAATGGGAGGCCATGGAAGCGGAGATGAAGAGTCACTACGAAGAACAAGAGCGAGAGCTTAAACGCCTCCAAGACATGGAAGACACTGAGGAGTCGAAAGATATGATGTTCGTGATTCACCGGACTGGGGCAGTCTTGGATCTTGACAACGCAAAGCAACATCTCGACCACCTCTGCCGAATCCTATCTCCTGGAGAATTCATCGACTGGAGACCCGATTACATCATCCAAAAGCAAGACACATCCGAGGCACCATACCTGAGGGTAACTGTGGTGTTACCCAGCTATCTCCCATCCCACGTCCGTAAGGCCGACAGCCAAAAGGCGTGGAAGTCGGAAAGAAATGCCACCAAAGATGCTGCGTTCCAGGCTTATGTTGGTCTTTACAAGGCAGGGCTCGTCAATGATAATCTGTTGCCATTCAGACCAGAGGATTTCGTCGCCGGTGTTGACAAAGTACCTGCCATTCTCCAGGTCAACGGTCTGCTCAATGCCTGGATCAACGTCGCCAAAGGGTGGAAGCTTGGAGATAGCTTGAGGTCGACCCGCATTCTACTCAAGGATTCGGCCGGAGCTCTTCAGGGAGAGTATGAGATGACTCTTCCCGTTTGGGTCCCAGGGCTGCAGACGATTCCCATTCATCTGGACTACAACACCTCCTGGTCCGTCGAGTTCGGGGAACAGCTTCCCGTTGACGATCTTACGGGCAACGATGACACGGCTGTGCTGCTCGCTCTACCGTACGGCCACCGCTGGATGTCGGCGGACACTCAGCAGGTCGTGAGATTCAGCGCAGTTGGCAACGCCAATCTGTCCGTGAGCCAGATTGGGGTCAGCCAGTTCGTTCAAGAGCTCATGTCGGCGCAAGACCTGACTTGCTTCATCCGTGACCAGACCGGTTGCCCACATACATACGAGGGTATCATTCCAAGAAAACCGGCAGCTCAGTCTGTGCAGAAGGTTTTCTACGAATTCGAGGATGCCCCCGAAGATGTGCCATACCTGGCACTGAGGAAGTGGTCTCGCCGGTCAGACTTTCTCCATCGGCCGCAAAGCGATCCTGACCAAAGCCCGAGCAGCGGCAAGCCATACAACAGAGTCTACCCGATGCCATGGGCGAAAGTAGACATTATATCAGCCGACTATGCTCGGTTCGGAGTGCTAATCCCATCCATTTTGCATCGTATCGAAACCCACCTTGTCGCGCGGGAGCTATCTGCGGGTCTGTTGCGGCCGCTGGCGATATCAGACCCAGCTCTCGTGCTCACAGCCATCAGCACGGGGAGCGCTGCCGAGCCCACCAACTATGAAAGAATGGAGTTTCTTGGGGATTCCATCCTTAAGTTTTCCACTACAATCAACGTAGCTGCACTGAGTAAATGAGCCTCCATTGCGCGTTGTAGCACGACATACAAGCTAACACCTCACAGACCCAGACTGGCCAGAGCGGCTTCTCTCTTTCAAGAAGGACGGCATCGTGGCGAACTCGACACTCTGCAAAGCCGCCATCAAGCATGGTCTTGACAGATTCATTCTCACCAAGCCGTTCACGGGGCAGAAATGGCGCCCAATCTACGTGGACGACGTTCTCCGCCGCGGCGACGAGAAGTCTACGAGAAGAATCTCGACAAAGACCCTCGCTGATATTGTCGAGGCACTGATTGGGGCCTCGATGATCGACGGCGGTCTGGAGAAGGCGTTGAAATGCATGTCTATCTTCCTCCAGCAGATCAATTGGAGAACCCTGGACGACTGCCGCCAGACCTTGTACGACGCCGCTCCTCCTGACGTAGAGCTTCCGTCAACCCTCGAACCCCTAGAACAGCTGGTCGGTCATGAGTTCAAAAAAAAAGCTCTCCTGGTTCAGTCCATGACGCACGCCTCGTTCAATTTGGGTAACACCCTCGGATGCTTGGAGCGTCTTGAGTTCATCGGAGACTCGGTTCTCGACTATGTCATTGTCAGCCGCCTCTTCGCCGTCACGCCTCCGCTCTCGCACCAAACCATGCATCTCCTCAAGACAGCCATGGTCAACGGCGACTTTCTCGGCTTCCTTTCCCTGGAGCAGTCCGTCAGCCAGGACGAGGTTGTCATTGGCGGCGACCCTACGGGCAAAGAACCCATCTTGCGGCACTCCCGCTTCTCATTACCTTTATGGAAATTTATGCGACACCAGTCGCCCGCGATCGGTCTCGAGGAGGTCAACGTGTCCAAACGGTACGCCGGCCTCAGGGACCAGATCATCGACTCGATGGAGAGGGGCCAGACGTACCCCTGGGCGCTCCTCGCGCGCATGCAGCTCCGCAAGTTCTACTCGGACATCTTCGAGTCTCTCCTCGGCGCTGTTTATGTCGACTCCGGCGACCTCGAAGTCTGCGCCCGGGTCGTCGAGCGCTTCGGTATCCTGGGATACCTGGACCGCATCCTTCGGGACAACGTGCACGCGCTGCATCCCAAGGAGGAGCTGGGCCATCTTGCCGATAAGGAAAGCGTGACGTATGTTCTGGATGTGCGGCAGACGGACGAGGGAGAAAAGGAGTACCTGTGCAAGGTCTTGGTCGGCACTCGGTGCGTCGTCGAAGTTGACGGGGGCGTTACCCGGGATGAAGTCAAGGTCAAGGCCGCGGAGGCGGCGGTAAGCAAACTCAAGGCGGAAAAGCTGGCTGCCAAGACGGAAGGCATGGTCATTCGGGAAGAAGACCAGGATGTGAGCATGGAAAATACAAACGACCAATAGACAGATTACTACGATTGATGATTCGGACAAGTTCCCCAGAGTCTCGCGGCCAGATGCGGGGAACGAATGGTAGCAAGAGCAATCGGCTTTTTTATTTTATTTTTATTGATTAATTAACCCCCGTGATTCGTAACTTGTCGTATCGCTGTAAATGGGAAGGCACCATAGGTAGGTTTAACAAGAGGGTATAGCCGCATTTCTCCCCTGAACTCCTGATGAACCCTAGGAAAAAAAGATGTCGTCGCTGTTGTTGTTAGAATCGTCCCGGAGGGAGCCGGACCTCTAAGGCCCCGCGTTGAGCGGTGCTCCGCATTCCGTCGTATGCGGATCGGTGCTACTTGAGCATGCCCAGAGTAAAAAGAAAGAAAGAGAGAGAAAGAAGCTACGTAAGTCGTTCGAGGCAAAAAGCACCACGGCGGGGGTGGATGTAGTCGAAAACGGGCAATTTCCTGCCGCGGTGAAAGCAAAGAGTGCGTCCGCCTAGCGAACCCAGGGTGAGTTGGAGTCAGGAGGCCGTCTAGTCTTCGGTAAGGTCAATAGCCACCCGGTTGCCTTCAATCTTGACCTTTTTCCATTCTCGCTTGACGGACTCATCGGTAAGGTCAAGCATCTCGACAAACTCTCGCTTAATGATTGGACGCCTGCCCTCTTGCTTGACAATCGGCGAGCGATGGCGGTTCTGTAATCGGTCAGTCTTTCCTCCCTTCCTCTCCTTCTTCTTTATCATTGGCGTGAAAGTTGGGCGATACTGACATTGATTTCGTCGAGGCGCTCAGCGGCCAATCGGCGGATTTCAGCCTCGGACAGCCCGTCGATGGGCTCAGGGCTCGGCGATCTGGGAATGATCAACTCCTTATGCAGTGCGTCTGAGCACGAATGTCAGCCTTTTGATTTTGATGATAGTAGAAGATTGAACGCATACCTCGGGAACGATACTTGAAGCTGAAGGCCGCGGTTGGGAGATGGTCATTGAGATACTTTGCAGTGACTGATGGTCTCTGCGAAACTACACCGCCGTCGGCAAAACTGGATCATGTAAGCAGACACGATAAGTCTACTATCAACAAGGTGAACCAGGGGACTCACGAAGTGCCGTGGGAGACAGCGCGGCCTTTCAGCGCCTTCTCCGCAATGTTGAATCCATCGCGCTGCGTCTCGCGGTGGTGCCTATGGCCGATGTACCTCGACGGCCCGGTGATGATCATGGGGTAGATGAACACCTCAATGGTGCCCAGCAACTTTGCCCTGGTAGAGTCCGACTCGACACGGTCCTTTGCGGCATCATCAGCTGGGGCAGAGTTAGCAGGAGTGCTTTCGGCACCAGATTGAGAGTCCGCGACATACTTGTGGTGACCTTGGAGAACTTGAACTTGTTCAGGCGCTCGTAGCCCGAGGTGGTAGATCTCCCCCGGGAGCCATCGACTGTGTGGTCCCAGACGAAGAATGGGTTGTAGTTGTGGAACTGGGTAGCCTCACACACGATACCGTCCATACGCTTGCCATCGACGTACAGGGTTAGAGACAATGCGTGGACGGGGCTCTCCCAGCGATGGCTATTGTCAATCTGATAGCGAACGGAGAATAAAGCGTCGTCCTTTGACTCGACGTAACTCAAGGTGCGCCAGCGGGCGTTCTTGCGGTTGGCGTCATTTTCGAGGCCGTCCGGGTCGTCGTACTCAACGGCGTCCTGACCGTCGACTTGGACGGTGATCTTGACACCGGGGAGATCGTGGATGATGGCCATCTTGGACCGGGAAACGATTAGTGCCTCGCCGGATTAGGCTGCGAAAGAGAAGCTTGCTAGTGCAGGCCGGTCTGGTGTTGAGTTTGCGTGGGAGAGATGAAGTCGCCCTTGGTTGAGATGAACAAGAACGAGACCCACGAAGATTAAGAGAAGGGAGGCAAGCGCGACCGGAGAGGTAAGTAGCCTGTAGCGGGGGCTTTAGTTGGGGGTCCGGGGGACGCCTTACAGCGGGGGTTGCGCTCGCGGTGCAATTGGTTGACTCACAGTTAAAAGTGGAGACAGCCTGCCGAATCTGATGGTGGCCCCCCATGTCCACGTTCCGAACGTCGCCTAGGATGGTCACGACATGCACCCATTTCACGCGGCTACTATTTTTTCACTTAAGCATTCAAGCATCCGTATAACTTTCATCAAGAGCACACCTGGTTGTGGCAACTCCCTCTCTCTCTTCGATCTCGACCCAACTTCTACACTTCAAAAATGTAAATCTCTGATCTCAGCATGGCTCAACGCAACCGTTGGAACCCTTCAGGGAGCTTTAGACTTGATGGAAGACCGAAGACGTATTTCCTTACCACAGTCTTTAACTGAAGTCTCACATGTAATGCCTACTAAAAGGTCTCATCTACAATTGAAGAACCTTCGAGCCAAATGTAGGAAAGAACACTGTCTTACTGCGTCCCTCTGACAGATGCCATGTTTTACGCGGCATCGGTGTCTTGTCGTAAAGTAATAGCAGTGCCTATATCCTGAGATCATTAGTGAACATATCCTTACTCGTCCAGCTCGTAGGAAGTCACACAAGTATCCCTCATGCCAGACAACGCAACCTAGTTGGTTCTTGACGTATTTCCATCCCACTTCTGCCTAACACACGAGCCTGAGCATGCAATATTGGTTAAATTTTATACGTCCTTCCCAGGTTGGTAGGCAAAGGGCACCTGCTGCTCTTCTCAGCTTTATTAGTTATCTTCTTGATCCTTACTTACAAATACGTCACTCGGGACTCTGCTTACCGACCTTCTTCTCCCATTCCACACTCAGACTTTGATTTATGATCTTTCTCATTCGGCTTTCCGTTCGGTTTGCCCCCACTTGAGGTACACTTGCGGGACGTTCACATCTAGCGACCATGGCGGTCATCGACAGTCTTCCGGAGGTCGACATCTCGATTCGTATCAATGGTTCGGAGACCGGCTGCGCCGAATACGACGACTGTTACCCACTGCATAAGCCGGCTGGGGCTGGGGCTGCAACGCACACAATCTCCAAAATCATCGAAAGTCAAGATAATGCAGTGTTCAAAGCTCACTATGAGCTCCGGAATGCTCGCCAATGGATCGAAGGAACTCGAGGTCTTTTAGTAAAAAGTTACGTTGACGGCAAAATGGTAAGCCATCTTTGTTTGCTGGAGCAACATATTCAAGATGAAGCCGTACGAGGATGTGTAGAGGAAGTCATTACCAACTCGACCAACTCCGGCATGGCAATGTTGAAGCTTTTCAGCTTCGCAGCTATCAAGAAAGGTATGCTTATAGTAGAACGTTTCCCAGATGCCATGTGTCGTAACTGATCTTGTGCTTAGTGGGAGAGTGTGGCGCTCGCGTCAATGAGGACAGGAACCTCGCGGAACATCTTGGCAACATCGAGATCGTCATATCCCCGTCCAACGTTGTGAGACAGATAACTTTGAAGCCGTTTACAGTGAATACAGGGACTGAGGGGAGAAAGCTTTTAAAGGCGAAGACTTAACGCATTGCACCAGGTGAGTCTCAGGTTGTTCTACCCACGTTACTTAGGCGTCCTAACTGTTTCCAAATAGTTTCTTGGATGATCGGAAGTGTTTAAACGCCCCATCTTGAAAGTCGATAATATTGGCTTTCCTCTTGCCCGATTCACCTTTCGATACAGGTCCAGGGCCATTCTTAAGGCCCAGGGAATCATTCCCCGCGACCCTTCCCCTGAGCCCTTGCACAAACCTCAACCTCAGAGTATTGCCGATCTTCCCCTATCTGAGATCCGGAGACTCGCCCAAGAGCGTCTTGACCAGCTTGTAAGTCGCCTTGGAGCACCCTCTTCGAAGCTACTGACACCTCTCTTAGGCCAAATGCAAGAAGGAGGATGAAGCCACTGTGCAGCGGGAGGCAGAAAAAGACACTGTGAAGCGGGAGGCCGAAGAAGACGACAATCCCCGCCCACGCAAGGTCTACAAGATGGACAGAAATGGAACCATCGATCTAACCGATTCTTAGGCCTTCCATTTTTTACTACGTTTCGCATCATATTGGGATATCATAGATAACTGGAGGTAATTCAGCGACTTGCTTGCGACGGGACAGTGTCGTTGAGCTCTTTTTCCGAGCTTACCCTGAAGAGGACACAAAAGAATAAAGTTAATAGAACATGAGATTTTCTGGCTTCACAATATTCTGTTTGAGTTATCGAGTGTCATCCCATGTGCATGGCTACACGATAAAAGGAACTCACTTACATATGGTCTTCTCGGTCTTTTCAGTTTTGACAATCCGTCGGGTCAAACTTCTAAACTGCAGCAAGGAAACGATTTCAGCAAGTGATATTCTCATCGATTCATCATCCAAGGCCTTCTTTGTCACCAGGCGCCGAAGAATCTCTAGGGATTCAACTTGGGTAACAAACATATGTCTTAGAAAGAAATCCTGCATTATGGGAAGCCATAAACCGCGGTCTGGCCCAGTTGTTGCATTGTCTGCTGATGTCTCCTTGGAAACATGTCGTGCTTACGGTTTAATTAGCATACAGCGGACCAAATTCGGCATTCTGAGCTAGTGACTAAACTGTAGGCAAGTACTTCCTTACAAGCAAGTCGTAGGTGATGACAGGCTGATGTACCCTTTGACCTTGACGGGGCTGCTGCACTTGTTCTGGCTATATATAAGTAATCAAGTGAACCAGGGAGAAGAATAAACAGGTAGGTGTACGAGTGGTTTCTGTATGTTCTATCCGTACTTATGCTAATACAAAGGTGCTCTTCCGTGCGTTGTGGCACAACCAACCCCCTACCCTTTTCTCGCCCGTCCGGTTGGGCAAGTCCTTCAGCAAAGCAGCATAATCTCTTTTGAACCAAATTTAGTCCACAATCGAGAAGTTTTGACTGTTACAGTCTGTTCATCATATCCACTCCCACTTCAGGAACCTCAAAATTGTCCCAGTTGGTCTTGGTGAACGAAACCAAGAATGCCCCGTCGTCATCCAACGATTCATCCTTCACGATTGACTCACGCTCTCGCAGCTTACATCTCTAGTAGCCGCCCGTGAGATCGATAGCCTCGTGGCCGCTCCTCATCTTGATGATTTTGTAAGGCCGCACCGGCTGCTCGTCATTCTGGGTGAGGTCGCAGTAGTCGTCGTATGTGCGCTTCTTCAAACTCGGCGTCTGGAGTTTCTCATCCTAGGGAATATGTTAGCCAGTGTAGTAATATTAGCGCCTATTTCTTACTCTCAGCTGTCTAAGCCTCTCTCGGGCAAGACGCTCAATCTCATATTGATGTAGATCCTCGAAACGCGGAACGGTGTTGGGTTCGTCGAAGCGGACCGACCTGCGCTGAGGCATTGGCTCTGGACTAGGGGTGCGAGGAATAATTTCCTCAATCTTTAAGGCCTCTGTATACAAGTCAGTCCACTGCTTTCCGAAGTGGTGCCAGCGGTTCACTCGCCCTTCGATCGGTACTTGAAGGTGTACGTCGCGAGGAGTGCTCCCGTGGCTGTCTTGAGAGAGTTGTAACGGGGCGGGCCTCCAGAAAGTCTCTCCGGAGCGGTGAAACTATTTATCTGGTGAGAAGGAGAAGTCCGTAGATGGAATGCAACTGACGAGGTTCCGTGGTAGATTGGGTGGCCTTTGAGTGCCTCCTCAGGAATCAGGAAGGAATCCACAGCTGGCTCGCGGAAGTCTCTCTCGCGGTTCCTGCGTCGTCTGCGGTTGGTCATCGCAGAGGCTTTTCCAAGCTTGACCTTGACCTCTATGATGCCAAGGTCGCGGGCTCTGCGGAAATCGCCGTGAGAGGGCTGGCCGTCGACTATGCGCGATGTCAGTATGTGTCGCTTCGAGACCATAAAAGACAAGGACTGAAGAGTGTATATTTTACCAGTAACGATTGACTGGAACTTGAATCTGCTTTCGACCAGAGACGAGCGGTCCTCGTTGGGATATTTTCTCGAGGAGAAGGTAAACTGCCAATCACCTCGGTTGAAGTCCTTGTTTTGACAGAATCTCTTGCCCATGAAGATACCATCAATGTAAAGGAAGAAGAGAAGACCGTGTTCGTTGTAGACCCAAGGGTCGATCGAGGGCTCATCTTTGACATTGACGTGGATACAGAACTCGGTACCCTCTTGACTCTCGACATAGTTTCGAGCAACACGCTCAACCCCTCCGAGGTACCGCTCTCTGCGGTAGGGATTCGGATCGGGGTACTCATCAGCACGTCTGGATGAGTTGTTGAGTTGGATCGACACGTCAACAGCTGGTAGAGCGTCGAGGATTGCCATTGTCGGAGAATGGTGCGCCTGTCTTGACACAGACGTGCTGCTAAACAAAGTTGGCGTGCCTGTATTCACTCCTCGAATGGGTCTGAAAATAAGAAGAAAAAACAGTGCTACTTGGAGAAATGGTTCCAACGGGTACTCGGAGGGATGGGCTGATGATTCGAAATAGCCAGGCTGTGGTTGATAAACAGATGACAAAAGAGACAAAAGGCCTGGTGGTGGAAATAAAAGAAACAAAGCCAGGCCAGGCTAGAAGAAAAAGAAAAGGATGGCCCGAAGAAGAATCCTAGAGTTTGGGCAAGTGCAGAATCAACCAAATCTTTAAGGCAGGTACGCCTTCCATCCATCTTTGAGAAGGTGCGTTAGATATAGCCTTAAGGGCACCTCCTGCTGTTTGAGGAATAACGTGTCAATCCCGTGATATATATATGCAAATAGCATGTGCTTCTTCTGCCACTAATAAAAACTTGAAAAGAATGTTAAAAGAAATTTCTTGTAGTAGAAATAGGCTGTTAAATAGCAATAATTCATAGTCTGCTTTAGAAGGAGCATGAGACACAAGGTCGCCGTGTAAGTGGAAAACCCGAAAGTCGTGAGCGGGGTACGTACCCTGACCGATGCACCCGTTGAATTTCAGTGGGCCTGCCTGCTGAGGTAAGGCGCCGAGGTGACTGGGACGCTAAAACTGCGAAAGGAAACGGGGATGTGGACTCAACCCCTGCATCGCTCGCCGAAGGGGGCCCCGTCCGACTCGCAGCGACGCTGGAGCTAGCCCAGCTCGCTCAAACCTCCCGTCTCCCGCCAACTCGGAAACCCATGACGTTCAATGCACCTGTCAGGACTCGTTGTCCATCATTAATCCACGGATACAGACGCGACGATGGTTGGTGCCAGACATGTGATGCCCAGCTGATTTGTTTGCAACATCATCCAATCCTTTCCCTCACCTCTTCGCTCCGCTCCTCTCCTCTCCTGTCCGTCCCGAACCGAGGAGCGCCATCATGTCTCCGTCTCCAGAGGCCTCCAGCAACATTCGAGTCTTTATCCGCTGGCACGACCAAACCGTCTTTGCCGGCGAGGAGATCAAGTGCACCATCACCTTCAAGAACATTGCTCGCGATTCTACCCAACCACGACAGCCCCAGCGACTCGCACCCCCCGACCGGCCTAGGCAAGTCTCGCCGCTGCTGCGAGGCAAGCCCAGCACCGGCCTAACCCCGCCGAACTCTGCTCAAACCCGCGGTCACCGATCCGCCCTATCCCTTAACGTACCGGCAGCCCAGTCGCGTAGCCGCGCAGGCTCGATACCATGGCCCTCATCACATCCCCCTAGCGCTCTCGAAAATCGCGGCAACGGCCACAGGAAGTCCGTCTCCATTGTGTCAATTGGCTCCACAAGCACAATACCCGACGACAACCAGAGCAATGCCAGCTCTGTGAAGGCGCATCGGCCTGCTCGCGGCCACGCGCGAGCTTCCAGTCTCCAGATAGTCCCTCGCGGAGCTGCTCTGGGTCTGGGGCTCACTGCGCCTCAGTCTGGTCAGTGGTTTGGCCCCCTATCATGGCGCACATTCTGAATGCTGACACAATGTAGCATCACCAAGGCACATTAGCTCGCCTTTGTTCAATTCAACTTCCGCTTCCGACACACCTTCTGCAACCTCGCGATCCTCCACGTCACCGAATACCCCCAGCGCGGAAGGCACACAACGCCCCGTGAGATCCCCCAACAACGCGCTGGCGGATTTCCGGTTCCCAATGGTCCAGTCTCCGGTATCAGATACCCAAAGCACGCCTATAGCAGAACATCACGACGGGCTGCTGAACCCAAACTCTGAAGTGCCTCCGAGCCTCGCTATACGATCCAAAGATGGCATTCCTACCAACTACAACGAGCATGCGATTCCGGCAATGCGTATACTGTCAACGACAAGTATGGGAGGTGGCACGCCGCGTAGCAGTGGGGAGTTTTACTCGATGAGCAACAACTCGACAGAGACACTGGCTTCCGAGTACCCAATGCAGCCCACAAGAGGTCCGATGCGGCCGCCGCACTTTCGACGGTCTTCAAACCTCGCATCCCACCATCCAAAGCTACCGGAGTCGTTGATGATGGGTTACGCCCAGATCCAGGGCTCATTCACACTCGACGGTTCGCTCATTAACCTGGGCCCCTTTGAGCAAGTCAAACGAAAGGCTGTCGTAGGCGGCCAAGGAGGTGGTGTCATTGGAGTGGAATCTTCGAAGCGGGACAGTGGACTCCTTCGAAATTTCGGCTGGGGGAGCATCAGCAACTCGATTGGGGAGTTGCTTGGAGCCGGCGAGGTCAGCAGCATCAAAGACATGCGTGGCATCGCGAGCTCCAAGTCCGTCCCGCTGCTCTCGACTCCTCAGTCGATTCTCTTCGTGGATCTGAACCTTGCTCCGGGAGAACATAAAGCTTTCGAGTACTCATTTCAGCTCCCCAAGGGACTGCCACCGACACATAAGGGAAAGGCGGTGAAAATCTCCTATAACTTAGTTATTGGCACGCAACGAGCAGGCGGCTCCAAAGAGCAGCAGGTACGCTCCGTCGAGATACCCTTCAGGGTGCTGGGTAGCGTGAACAACTACGGAGAGATCTTAGGCCACGACCTCATGAACCCCTATATCATCCTCCGCGACCAGGCAAAGATCAAGGCCGTCGATAAGTTGTCGACACTTAACGAGATCAAGAAGCTGAAGACGCCGGTAGCGGATACCACCATCAACGACTTCCTCATCTACGTCGACGAACTTCTCACGAGACCGCGTCAAGGTTCTAGCGCGGGCCTGCTCTCTCCCACAGCGTACCCGGGGTCTCGACGTCCATCGATGTTTGAAGAAGCCACAACCGCCACGGAGGCCATCAACCTGGCCATCATGCGTAGTAACATGGCATCTGAGGGCCAACAAAGTCCCAATCGTTTCGAGATCGCCCGCAACGGACAGCGCGTCGGCGTCGTCATGCTCACGCGCCCCTCGTACCGTCTAGGTGAACCCGTTACTATGGCCATTGACTTCACCGACGCCGAGATTCCCTGCTACGCAGTCCACTCGTGCCTGGAGTCCGCTGAAAGAGTCGAGCCCCATTTGGCCATCCGCTCAGAGGCCTCCATCCACCGCGTGACGCGAAAAGTCCACGTTTCAGCCTCGGAGGCGACCCTCTACTCTCGAAGGATGGTCTTCACGCCAACCATCCCCATCAATGCAACGCCTGAATTCGTCACGACGGGAGTGTCGCTCGAGTGGAAGATCCGCGTCGAGTTTGTGGTGCCGAGCCAGGAGATGGAGCTCGAGCGCGAAGCACCCAGCACGCACCCGCTACTGGAGGAGATATCGCGGGACGAGCGGGGAGGCCTGGTCCTCGTGGCCGTCGAGAACCTAGCCTGTGAAAGCTTCGAGGTGGCGGTCCCGCTGCGGGTATACGGTGCCGTGGTGACGGGACTGGAAAAGCTGGAGAGGGACGACGCGCTAGAAGAGGGCCTCGTGGTTTGACTGACCCCGACCCCGACGCCTGAAAAGGTGCGGATGCTCTTCACCACGGCGGCGGGCTGCGGCGGATTCCATGTAGAACAAGCAGATGTACTGCGGCGTTGGATAGAAAATCCTTGTTTTTTTATAACCAACTTTCCCTCCCCTTTATTTCCTTTTCGCTTTTTAGGAGCACGGCAACATGTCAAACAAAACCACAGAACTCTTCCAGGAGGCGGCAGTCCAGTCTGGTTGGGAGCAGGGTGCGCCGGGGAGGTGCGAATCCTTCTACTTCGGCCTGTACATAATCCAATACGAATGAACATGACGCGCGGCCGGCCCAATGGGCTCTACAGAGCAGGCATCACACTTTGCATCACGGCTCCAGGACGGTGAGGATGGGAATGATCAAAATACGGGCGAGGCCTCATCGTGTAGTATGGTTCCGGCGCCCGTTGTTTGCATAAGACAAATATGAAAATAACAGGAGCGCCAACCGTTGGGGGGAAATGCAGGAAACCCAAACAAGTATGTTTACTCAAAAATCCAAGACACGAGGGAGAAGAAGAAAAGGTAATCCCAACGTCTGGGTCAGTCTCTTTCCCCTTCCCCCTTTCCAAATCCACGCGCTATCCATGGCAGTTCGTCCCCAACCTTCCATCATCCCCAAGTTCCTATGTCCCCGCTCCGCTGTCTGCTCCCCATTGTGTCCTTGGGCAGACCAAAATAACAAACTCCGGGCTCCAATTTGCCTCCGCCACTTCGTCCGACCCCCCCCCCCCCCTG
>PUHP01000220.1:23226-40398 GCA_006783085.1 Colletotrichum shisoi
CTCGCCAACGTCACCGGCGGGCGACAACACCAACCTCAACGCCGGACAGACCGGGCTCCTCCTTAAGACGCCCACCGAGACCGGGGACCGGAACATCCGTCATCAAGCGTGTCTCTCTTCTCTTCCCTGGTCCATACGAATGCAGTATCGGAGTGATCCACCATTCTTCCCTTGCCCAAGTCCTCCAACGACCGCCGCCAGTCTCCGGAAGTCCAGACGCCATCACCGGTGACCGGAAACCACCCCTGTTCGACAAAAGAAACAACATCAAAACGTCCGCCGTCAAACCACACGCTCCAACAAGAGGCCCCGACATCAAAACGGTTATACACACACAAACACATATACGTCCTCGGAGAAAAGGACACTGACATCTACCCGTCTGACAGCGCACGCGCTCGCGTGCATTCGACCGTGGCATATTTCTCCGGACACCGTTTTTTCCCCCACCAAGTCCCGTCTGAGCGTATCGTTGATTCTTGTCGACCGTGCGCCGCTACCGCCGGGAGGACGAGTCGGCCGTGCCTCGTGAAATGAGATGTTGCCAGGGTCCCTGTCGGACTTCAATGCATCGTCTTTCTTCAGCGTCGGCAACGGTTTGACCGCCGATGTCGTGGACTTGCGGGTTGATCCGATATCACCCCCTGAAGACCCTGGTACTGCGTGTTGCTCCTTGATGATATATCCGGTGCGTACGACCTCCATATCGACTTTTGGTTCTCTCGCCATCCCATCCATCCCCTTAGCCATAAAAACGCACATCAACGACAAAATCATAACGCCAGTTCCATTGACCTTGAACCTAAGCTACGGACAAAGGCTAATCGATCAAACTATCGATGGATGTAATTACACCCTCCGAGATGATCATCGTCACGTTACCAGCCCAACCTTAAATAACACCCCCCCCCTCGTAAATTTCGTATCCCAGCAGCCAGCCGAGGGCTCGTGGTCGGTTTTTCTTGCTTTCCCTTTCTCCGGGTATTCTGTGGACGAATACAATCTTCGCTCGTCCCCTTCAGCAACAGCCCCCACTCCTTCATGACAGATTCTACGCCATTTCGCCGTCGATGGCTTCGAACAACGCAATCGGCACACCATGTCCTGGCGCGCCGACGATCTCCGCCTTCAGGAATTGCGCGTCCCAGTCGCCGCGGTATTCGAGCTTCTCGAATCTTTGCAAGATTCGGACCACTGCTCTTGTGTCAGCAACCGCTCAAAAGACTGCGTCATGCCTCTCTTTTTGACGCATTGACCGCCAAAGGAGGGCGCAGAAGGTCGGGACGGTGTTTCACTCACTCGTATAAGCCATCTCTGTGTTGGCAAAATTCTGCCCGACGCAGATTCTAGGGCCGCCGTTGAACGGCACATACTGCCACGGCTTCGGCTGCCAGTTCTCCCACCTCTCTGGACTGTAGATGGCCGGGTCCGCAAAAGTCTCGGAAACCTCGGGGTACAGGTCCCGTCGCCTTTGCATTGCGAGCGTGCTGTACACCACCGAGTCGCCCTCGATCACGGCGATGTCCGGCGCACCATTCTTCCCAGGCAGCGTCGTCGTCGTCAGCGCCGAGCGCACGTTGAACGGCACCGCCGGGTACAGCCGCAGCGTCTCCTGGAGGCAGTTGGCCAGGTACTTCATGCTCTTCAGGTCCTCGTAAGTAGGCGCCCGCCTCGGCCCCACTGTCGTCAGGATCTCGTTGCGGAGCTTGGCGTAGGTGGCCGGGTAGTGCGACAGCTCGTACAGGGTCCACGAGAGCGTCGCCGCCGTCGTGTCACGCCCGGCAAGGAGGATGGCGACGAGCTGGTCGCGGATCACCTTCGCGTCGCGCGTAAAGCGGGCGATGTTGTGTAGGAAGGTGAAGTCTTTGTCCGACTTGGAGAGTTTCTCGAGCTCCGAGGGCGGCAGGGCGAGTGCCTCTTGGATGAAGGGGTGAATGAACTCCTCGATCACCTTGATGCCGCGCTTGTACTTGCCGTGGGGCAGAATGGTTTCAAATGGCCTATCGATGTGTCAGGTGAAGAAATGCGCCCATCGCCATCCTGGGGTACTCACGCCATGATGGTGTAGAACATCTGATAGCTCTGAACCTCGTTGAAAGCATGCGCAAAGTGGTGCTTCGGGCTGTTCTACAAGTCAGTATCATTTCCCACCGGCCACAGACACCCTCCAGCCACTCACTTTCCGAGACAGTTGACACTGTGCCCAAGCAGGAAATCGGTCGTCACGTCGAGCGTCATCCGGTAGAACAGATCCGAGATGTCAAATGTGACGCCGGACGCTGGGAACTTCTCGATCATGATGTTGGTCCACTTGTCAAAGATGGCGAGATCGCTAACCCGGTCCTTGATGAACATGGGCCGGATCAAGCTCCGGTTGTCCTGCCACGTCTTGCCGTCGGTGGTGAAGATGCTGTCGCCTAGGAACGGGGACCAGACCTGGTGGAACATGAAGCCCTTTCCAAAGTCCGCAAACTTGGAGGTGAGAATCGTCTTGATGTGCTCCGGCTCCCTGGTGATGAGGAACCGGACCTTGTTTGTGAAGCTGATTTCGGCCGTGTTCGGGCACTCGGGTGTGGCGACGCTGAAGAGAGTGTTGAAGCCCTCGAGGAGTTGGTGCCTGAGCTGGTAGCGGCCGAGCTCGAGGAACACCGGGATTGCTTTGCACCATTTAGCTGCGGCTCTTAACGTAGAGGAGGGGAGGTCCATGGTAGCTACCTGATATCGGGTTGGACGCGATGACTGGCGCTCTCACGCCGCCCGATCTGCTGATGTAGTACTCGGCCCTGGCCCTGTAGAAGACCAGAAGCAGGATGAGAGCCCCGAATAACGTGCCCGCGAAGTAAAGCGGGCTCACGGCCGTCAGGTTCTCGAGAAGACCCATTTTGGATGAAGTGGAGTGAAAGTCGAGTTGAGTTCCCTGTCAACTACACTAATTACAACAACAAAACTTGGTTATGACAGGTGTCTCAAGGAAACACGTAGGTAGCGTTGGGGGGGTCTTAATGGATAAAGGGAATCCGAATGGGAGCTCAGAGCAGAGTAGATGTTGCAGTTGACAGCTCGCTGACACGTCTGTCCTTGTAGGCTAGGCGCGGGCGAGAGAGAGGCAGGAACAGACATCGTCTTAACTGAGCTGTTTCGATCAATCACCGAGCAGCACATGTAAAGGTTGCTTCTGCTCAGGCCGCGGCTAGTGTCGACCCTCCTCCATTCGGGGCGATGCCTACTCTGGCCACCTACGTTTGGACATGGTGGCCATCATCCCGAGATGCGGAGGCTATTAGCCAGTTGACTTTGGCTCTGCATCGCGGTCGAGCGTTCGAAACGAACCCACAAGGGTATTGCATGTAAGTGCGGCTGTCTAGAGGGGGAATGAGGCCACCAAGTCAGTGCTGGCCGCCCGAAGTAAGCTGCCCGTCCCTTCCGACAAAACGATACTTGCAACGCAAAGATGGGTGAGCTGAGGTGTCCGCTAAGCCTCCCGCATGACACGCTCCGTTGCGTCTAAACGGCTTCTGATGCGAGCGGCCGAATCGCTGATCGGGGCGCGTCTAGCTCCCCTTTTTGCAAGCGATCCTGAGGGCGGACCGCCGGTAAAAACAAACTGGCCGGAACGGAGGGTTGATTGTGCACAGAGAAGACGATGGAACATCGATCAATTGACATGTAGTAATTGAGTTAGTTAGTAGGGTTTGGTTGTATTTGGGCAAAATGCAAAAATGAGAGGACCGACCGCGATTCGAACGCGGGGCCTAGAGATAGGTTACTGCGGAAGCTGCAATCTCTCGCTCTACCACTGAGCTATCGATCCGACTCAGGTTATTGGATAAAATGTGTGGGCTGAATCATGGCTTATGTATCTATGTCGAGACAAACTTTCCTTTCCCATGTTTCCGTCCTCCCCATAGCTCACTGCACGGACTCCACATGGCGGGAGATCACGACCAGGTTCAGCTTCGAGAGCCAGTCGGCGATATTATCTCCACATGCCAAGTTGCTTGGTGCCTAAGAATGCATTCACGACGTTGTTTGTCGAACAGCTACGGTCCCCGTCACGGATTCCGCGGAAATACAACCCTCCCGACAGCGATGGTCCGATTAAAAATTGTGAGGCAAAAAGCGCATTCCTGCTCAGACGGTGTTGCGTCAAACTCGGACGGGTCACAGCGTGGCTTATTCGATTTCAAGAGCAGATTCCAATCTGCAACGCCCCCCCTTTTGACCTGTCAATCATATCGAACCTGTCAAATCCTTGGCCCGTATCTCTTACTACCACTACTGCTGCACGGACGACCAGGGAAACGATGTCCCGCTGCCACAGCCCTCGGAAGAACGATAAGACTTCGTTTCCCTTTTGAAACCGTCAGTCCCAAGTTGCCAGTCTCATCAGCGTTCGTCTTTTGAGTAAGTTGCCGACCGGTGTGATTGATGAGACGAGGTGATTTGTCAGTGGGGCAAAAAAGAATAAGACTTCTTTCGGGAACAACGGGCAAAGAAGATGGATCCATGGGGACGACATGCCTGTGACAACGCCGCAGACTTTTTCACAGTTCTAGAATCCCCGCGGCCACTTTTGGCATTCTGTTGGCGATGAACGACGTCGAGAAAACGTGTTGCTCGTCCGTAGACGAGTCCAACTGGCGCGGCCTGGTTGGGTAACCCCGCTTCTCCAGATTGTTCTGAGTTCAATCAACCCCAGGAAGAGCAAGCTGAACATCTCAGGATGGGAAAGGGCCATTAAAAGCTGATGGGACGAATCGAACAAGCGGGGTTAACTACGCGAGGCCGCTCCGCGTTGCATCACCTCCTCTTCGTCCGGTCGCTCGGTGGATGGCTGACAGCTGTGTCGTTATTACTGACGAAGCACGCATGGCATTGTTCTCTGGCTCGGCATTCCGGCTGCCCTACTCCTACATATTGAAATAGTGCTTGGGTTTTCAGCGTTCGAATCTGAGGCGAGCACGCGGTTTCTCTGCATAATTTTAAGCCTACTTCGGAGGGTTTGAATTGCCTTCTCGCCAGATTTGCTCGTCTCGTCGTCTGCGTGTTGCCTGTCGAAGAATCTCTTCCGGTCTTCCGGGGCCATTGCTGAGGTTGGGCTGCCCCCCGAACCGCACAAACAGAGCGTGCCGGCAGCGCCAGCAGGCAGACCTCCGCTCGTCCATGAAGGAGCCGCACTTCCGGAGCCCGGGAAGAACCCGGGCGTCAGCAGACAATGGGATCCCAGAACATGGTGCGTCGCACAGCGTTAGGGGTTCGAGGAGCAGGCGGAAAGAGTCGACCGAGGGCGGCCTCGAGCTGCAGTAGCTTCCCCACAAAGCCAGAGAAAGCGAGGTGGGATCAACCGTTTGCGTGAAAAGGGTGGCTATTCTTATTCGGATGCGGGGAATGATAGATGGGGGGAGCGTTTGAGAATCGCGGGTCCCGCCAGTAGGCGCCAGGCTTGTGGACGACTAACGACTATGCCGGACGCTGGGAGTCGTCTGCGTCAGGAGCTTGGATCATGAAGCTCCCTTCGAGCGAAGGTGTGGAGACGGTTACTTCTTACAGGAGGAGGTGCAAAGGACCTTGTGTGTGCTCCATAAGGTGCATCATGTTGTGCTTGGGTTGGTTGCGAGGTGCATGATCCGCCGGTCCCGCTCTGGGCGAACGGAGGGGAAGTTTGTGAAGCTATTCGCAGCCACGTCCTTGCGACTTCGGACCGTGGCTCGTGCGGTTGCCTCTGGGGTCAAGTCAAAGGGACTATCATTCCCCGGTTCATATATTGAAGGGCCGCGTCATTGGGTTCTTCAATTGATTGTTGACCCGTTACTCTGGTAGGCAAACGCTGACGCTGGCGGAGTGAAGACGTTGAGACACGGGGGCATATCGGAACGGTGAAGAGAGTGTGGCCTGTTTTCGGTGTCGAAGGCGGTGGCGTCTCGCTCTCAGTAGGTACCTAAAGAAGGCCATTTAGTTGCCGACAGCGGGGGATGGAGGGGTGCTATGTCCTGTACCTAAGGTACCTACCTACCTAGGTACCTAGGTGGCAGGCAGGCAGGCTGTAGCTGATCCCCACTAGAGCTTGATCGACGCCTGGAGCGGGCTAGCTGCCTAGTGCGCGCGGCATGTTTGACATCCATAATACCTACCTAGGGAGGCATAACTTGCTCGTGGTTTCCATTTACAAGTCACCCAAGCAATAAAGAGCAATCTCTTAGATCAATTAGTGGAAGAGCCAGATACATGGGTAGAGAAAAAGAGGACCCGAACATGGATCCAGGATCTCCCGTCATGGGGAATGGGCTTCCCGTGGCGCCGTTTCTGCTGTCTGGTGATTCTCCATCTCCAGCCCAGAATCTTTCTTGTGCTTGGCCGGGTGTTTCTTCGGCCCTACAGCGCAAGAGCTTGTTCGGCGACATCAGAACATGCAATTCATCAGCCACGTCTCACGACCATCTTGATTTGTAGTGGCATGGGCAGCTAGATACCAGATACCGCAATCTGGGCTACCGGTCTCCCTCGCCCTCATACTCGCCGTCACTCTCGGTCTTCGTATCTGTCATATCAGATCAGGTCCGCCGATCCAGCCAGGACCAGATACAACGCAGGCAGAGTTGGCATGGGACGACAGGCGCAGCTGCCAACCAAGCCCAATCCAACACGTCGGCGACGGCCGCCCAACATTGACCAAACAAAGCCCACGCTCACATCTGCCAGTGTTGCTGCTGCGGATGAAGTCCACTCCCCACTCCCCTCACCGTCGCTCTTAGGGACTTGCGCTATGCTTCTAACTTCAACTGTCAACCCCCAACTCGGCAGGTAGAGCTTCTCGGGCTTCCTTCGTCAACCCCCCCGTCCCATGTTTATTTTCTAGTCTTATTTTAGGTGCGAAAAGTTCCCTTTCAGTTTTCATCTTGTGTCTTCGGGTCAACATTGATGGATGGCATTAACAACGCGTCTCATGGACATCGCTTGTACCTCGCCATCCTCTTCCGCTGTCGCCCGCTGTACCTAGCCTGGTATTTGTGGGCGCACCGCGATACTTCCTCCAACCCGGAAGTGCAGGACTTGGGACGTGCAGGAGGCGCATCCAACCGGCATCCAATCAATCTCAAGCCTGTCCTGTACACTCTTCGGGCAACTAAGATACGTTGCCAAGGCGGTCCCTCTTAAGGTCGCACAGGTACACAATGTGAAGAAAAACACGGTAAAAAAAAACACAGTATAAGTGTTTTGGACTCTTCGGGCAACTCCTCTTCTCCAACGCTTCCGCAGAGTTGATTGACGTGCGGTGATCCGGCTCACGCCCGACCCGGCCGGGGTCTTGGCCTTTGGGGTGTACGGCTGTGCGTCTCAAACTCTCCCTGCCACTGTCAGGGGTAACAGCTCCGTTGACTGCGGTTCCTGGCCTGTCGTCAACATCATACGTTTTTTTGCTCTGGCCTTGCCCAGTGGATGCGCGATCGGCCCTGATACTACGCCTCACCTCATCCTTTCCCCCGTCTTGTCCTTACCTTGCCCACTCTACCCTATTCTCTCGCTTCTATGCCTAACTCGACTTGACTCGACGGGTGCATCGATGTAGCCCGGCCACTCTCCAACCCCTGCACTCTCATCGATAATCCTCGATCCTGTCCTGTCCTTATGGGCTCGTCCAAGATGTTGCTCTCGTCTCTATATAAGGCCTACGTTGCCATACTCTTTATGTTCGTCTGATGAGACTAGGCGATCCAAGCTCAACAGTCTTCCATCTTATACACCAATATCTCTTCCTAGCTCTCAACAGGAAAACCCTATCTCTTCTTCAGTGACTTTTCAATACCACAAACACCATTAGCCATAATGTCGGCCCCCGAGATCCCAACCGAGCAGTGGGCTCAGGTCATTGAGAAGACCGGTGGACGTATGCCGCACCTTGCCACATAGCAACCGCACTTCCGTATCTGACGCGATGTTTCCTAGCTGCCATCTACAAGAAGATCCCTGTCCAGAAGCCTGCTTCCGATGAGGTTCTGATCAACATCAAGTACTCCGGCGTCTGCCATACCGACCTGCACGCCATGATGGGCGACTGGCCCCTGGCCACCAAAATCCCGCTAGTTGGCGGCCATGAGGGTGCTGGTGTTGGCGTCGCTCGTGGTGAGCTTGTCAAGGATGTCGAGATTGGCGACTACGCCGGCGTCAAGTGGCTGAACGGCTCTTGCCTTGCCTGCACCTTCTGCCAAGACGCCGACGAGCCCCTCTGCCCACACGCCCTTTTGTCCGGCTACACGGTCGACGGCAGCTTCCAGCAGTACGCCATCGCCAAGGCGGCCCACGTCGCCCGCATTCCCAAGGACGTCAGCCTCGAGGCCGTCGCCCCCGTCCTCTGCGCCGGCATCACTGTCTACAAGGGACTCAGGGAGTCCGTAGTTCGCGCCGGCCAGTGGGTCGCCATCGTCGGTGCCGGTGGCGGCCTCGGCTCCCTGGCCCTCCAGTACGCCAAGGCCATGGGAATCCACACCGTCGCCATCGACGGCGGCGCTGAGAAGGGTGAGATGTGCAGGAAGCTCGGCGCCACAGAGTTCGTCGACTTCACCACCTCGACTGACCTCGTTGAGGATGTCAAAAAGGCTACCCCCGAGGGCCTCGGCCCCCACGCCGTCATCCTCCTCGCCGTCAGCGAGAAGCCCTTCCAGCAAGCCACCCAGTACGTCCGCGCCCGCGGCACCGTCGTCTGCATCGGCCTGCCCGCCAACGCCTACCTGCGCGCCCCCGTCTTCGACACCGTCATCCGTATGATCACCATCAAGGGCAGCTACGTCGGCAACCGCAAAGACACTGCCGAGGCCCTCGAGTTCTTCCGCCGCGGCCTGATTAACGCCCCCTTCAAGACCGTTGGTCTGAGCCAGCTCAACGAGGTCTTTGACATGATGAAGAAGGGTCAGATCGCCGGCCGTTACGTCGTTGACACCAGCAAATAAGCCGTACTTCCTGGCCGAAAAGGAGTGAAGTTTTGCGTCGTGTAATAAGAAAAAGCTGGGGAGTATCTCTGAGCTCGCAAAAAGTCTGGAGGGTGGCAGTTGGTTGCGATTCATAGCGGACGGAGTGGACGGTTTCATGTCTTTCATCGGATTGTTTTCTTTGAACGGATACCTATTACCTGGGAGAACGGGCGGTGGGAGTAAAGCGTGTATGATATATGCCCAATCTCGTTTTATACTCTATCGGAAACAAGTATCAAGTAACAACGCTGAAATGACTTCATGACCCTGCCTGTGACATTGGTGCTCGCTAGTGACGCTCGACATTGAAATTGAGCTTTAGAAGCAGCCAGGAAGAGTTTGCCGCCACCTATGGATAAGAACCATGTCGGCATTCGTTGCTGACGACCTACCATACATGGATCAGAGTAAATCTGCCGATGCAGACTCAATCGATAGCTACCACTCCCAGCCTAGCCAGCCATGATACTTCACTCAAACCAAATCCCATCAAGTCTACAAGACGCAACATGCGAGGGTCACTGGAGCAGACCTTCGGGCCATGTGAGACTAGCAGGCACAGTCCTCACCACCGCGGTTTCATTGTCAGCCTGGGTGGGGGCCGAGAAAGGGCATATCAAACGCATAAAAAGACATGACTGATCAAGGTCATGATTTTGAATTTTCGTAAATAAGTAGATGTGATGGTGATGGTGGCGGGTTTCCGAGGAGCGACATTGGCCTGTAGTTTACGAATTCCGCCTAATTTATGAGCCGCCAGGGCCGCCCAGCAGCGCAAACCGTCTAACAATGCTAGGACCGTACTCCTCGTACTGTCAAATGAGTCAGCAAAATTCGTGTGCGTGATGCCACTGTTCGCTCTTACCTCAGCCTTGGTGTGACAATAGGAGCGGAACTCGGGCGTCTGGCCCAACAAGCTACCACCGAACCAGGGGCCGTGTCTCTGTCTCTTGTGCGTAATGACCTGAACCTCCAAGCCGCCGGACTTGGCACCGCCACTACGGACCTCGCTGGCACGGATGCGCGCGTCAACCAACTGCTTGATATCTCTCTGCAAACGACGACCAAAATCCTTATACAGAGTGCTGCCTCCAGAAAGGACAATGTTCTTGTAGAGACCGCGACGCACGTCAATTGGTGACGACTGGATGACGTTGTCGACGACAGTGGGAAGGGGAGTGAGGAAGTCGGAGCTGTAAATCTCGGGGTTGAAGAAGATCTCGGGAGCGAGGAAGCGTTCGTATCCGACATCGACGGAGACCTGGCGGCCGCCAGGCTGGAGCACAGGGTGCTTGATGAAGCGGGTGGGGTCGCGGTCGTAGCGGGAGAACTCCTTGACGATATCGGGGCACACGTAGCAGTGCTGCTCCTTGATCTCCTGGGCCGTCTTAAGCGACGAGTCCGGCTCGCCTCTGTCGCGCAGCAGGGACTGCACGAAGTAGGTCAGGTCGCGGCCGGCGATGGGGATCGACTTGATGGAGGATCCAATGACGTAGCCCTCGGCGACAGGGATGACGTGGGTAACACCGTCACCAGAGTCGATGACCGTACCGGTCAGAGACCGGTCGTGAACCTTGGACGAGGTCCACGAGGCGGCAAGGGCAAGCACGGCCTGGACGGCGATGTACAGACCGACGCAGTTGAATGACTCGAAGAATATCTCGGCCGTGTTCTCGCGGTTCTCAGGAGGGTTCAGGGGCTAGGACAAGGTCAGTTCAAAGCTCTGGGACCATCGGTTCCGGATCTCCGGGTCTTACCGGTTCTGTGAGGAGGAAGAAGTGGTCTTCGGGCTCGACGCGGAGGTACTTGAAGATGGAGTTGGACCAGAATCGTTCCATGTGGTCCTGGATGATGTTAGTCCGAGTCCAGCAAAGCTTCCCGCGAGTGATATCCTCTAACCCAGTTCTCTATTTGACCGTGGCGGATGGGATAATGAAGCCCGTAGCCTGGTGAATCCGTCAGCGATTGGCCATCCGTGCCCTGATGTTCGCGTCCAACTACTGACCGGGTCCTCCAGAGGCCGCAATGGCCTCATCGCCAATAAAGAAGTCCAAGTCCTCGGTTCCTCGCTTCGAGTTCAGGTGGCCACCGGGGCCTGCGCCGCCCGTAAGAAAGGAAGGCTTGTTCGCAACAGCTGGACGGCCGGAGCCTGTTCCTCCACTGCCTCCGGCAGCACCTTTCGTCGCGATGGCGGTCGGGAACACGAAGGACGGGGAGTCGTTGCCGGCGAAACCTGGTTCGAAAATCAGAGCTGTTATTCGGAATACGGACGATGGAGGTGTGCAATTGGCATACCGAGCTTCGAGAATCCCGTGCCGCTGGTGATGGCCCGTTAGCTGGCGATGGTCTCACTGACGTCTGCCTCGGGGGGTGCGGGGCAGGGTGACATTGTTGGCTTACTTGTCCATGACAACGGCAGGCGTTTGGTTCGCCATTGTGGAAGTTGGTTCTGATGCGCTCTGGGAGACTCTAGCTCAGTTGCAGCATCAATGAGTGGAGGGATGGACCGTCGAGGTGTCGGATGTGTCGTGATGTTGATTACGACGTGCGTCCGAGGGAAGGTAGCCGGAAATGTGTGCCTTGTCACCGATGGAAGCTCCCAACCTGCGGCTGTGCATCAGAGTCGGTGGATTCTCCAGCCATGGAGAGGTCGGTGCCCCACCACATGCCCCACCAAGCACTCCAGGAAGGGAGGGCCGTGTCATTGATTTGACACCGTCTGTGCGTACTGCCAATATTACGTAATTATTTTGTATCGACGCCTTGATGTTTTCCCAGCATCTTGTTCGAGACTCAAAATGTTTACAATACCAGGCCTAAGCTTTTCGAGACTTTTCTTTACGAAAAAACTGTTGCTAGAGACTCATGAAGAGCAGGTACTTGAGTCAGAATCATCGAGTTCGATGATACGCCAACTTTGCGATTACCAACCGCTGACCTGGAAATATTTGGACGGTATCTAGTGTTCATCTGAACCGTTTAAGTCAGAAGTCCTGCTGTGGGAAGACGTTTGTTTTGCACCTTCTTGTTTACAGAGGCTTTCTGGGACATGGAATGAGTGGTCGTAGAAGAGGAAGAACCATACTTGGTTTTGCGGCTTCTCACTTTGGCTGTTGCTTCCTGATTAAGAGAAGGCAACTGCCTTCCTCAACCGTTCCGGAAGCATCCTTAGACGTCAAGCTGCCTGCAATCTCTTTCCTGGAATCCACTCAAGTTACCTCCTCATCCTCACTTTTCTCTCCTCCTCTCCTAGTCTCATCTCCGTCGCGATCTCTTCTTGGGTGGTAGCCGAAAGGTCCTAGGACAGCCCTCGCGGAGTCATCACATCTTGTCATTCCTTATTCCGGGTTGTCTCTTGCCATCACCATCAGGGAGACTCTTTTCTTTCGACCCTGGATCTTTGTTCTCCAGAGTCTGTCCGGCAACCGGTCCTATCCATTCCGGGTCAGATATTTATCGTCAGACCGTCGACTATCCTTGACCATTAGGCTACACCTGGAAGCCTTACAGTCTCTATCTACAGCATTATTGTACCCAACAACCAATATCGACCATACCGTACTAGTCACAACCACCACAGACACTTTGGTCCTAAGACCAAGCGGCCAAACACTTCTGCTTCAATTCAAGCAGACAATCGAAAAATCTCTTTCGCTTTCGAGGGGGGGACATCATTCGGTTGGACCACACGTGGAATGGAAAACTTGGTTGCCGAGGCACAGCACGACTCGGCCTCTGCAGTTGCAAGCTCTGCATTGCCTTGTTTAGAGACTATCCATGCACCCAGCTTACAAAATCATGCAAAGACAATGGGGGGCGCTAATGGCACAGTCGACCGTGTGTTGAAGCGAATGCACAAGGGCAAATTCATCGGGGCCATCTTCATCCATGCGGGTGCCGGTTTTCACAGTCACCAAAACGAACGAGTTCACCTTGAGGCTTGTAGCGAGTCAGTTTACCTTGTTCAGTCTGATGATTCTCTGTTGACCAAGTTAGTGCCGCATCCATGGGAATGAAGTTTCTAAAGTCTGGTGCCTCGGCCACCGAGGCCGTCGAAGCTGCTTTACGCGTCCTCGAAGACAAGGAGATCACCAACGCCGGTTACGGATCCAATCTTTCAATGGATGGGACCGTCGAATGCGATGCAACGATTGTCGATCATCTTGGTAGAAGTGGTGCTTGCGGAGCTGTCCCAAGTGAGTGAACGTGCAGAGACTGCAGTGGAAGGCCAAGACTAACATGACAATCAGACATCAGAAACCCAGTCTGCCTCGCAAAGTTGATCTTGGACAAGAGCAGCCAGCCTTTATCCTTGCGACGAGTCCCGCCAAATATTCTCGTTGGTGAGGGTGCCAAAAACTTCGCCTCGGAAAACGGAATGCAAAGTGTTCCCAACGAGTACCTAATCTCTAAAAACGCGCGTGACCGGTTTTTACGATGGCAAGAAGATCTTAGACGGGCTGAAGAGAAGAAACAGACTGGGACTCGCAAAGCACCTGGAGAAGCGACTGATAGCTGCCAGCAATACGAGACCATACCAACGCCCGCCCGAATGTACCAGAACCAACAGAGGGACCACGTCAGTGCTATTCTCAGCGGTACATGGAATGAAGGCCAGCCTGATTCACCACTGCGAGGTTCTCCGGCACTCGAACAGATGCAGGGCCAATACCAGGGGAGCCCTCCGTTTGGATCATCGCACACTCGGGCGTCACCCTCACGGCAAACAATAGAACGTTCTCCTTTGAGCCACGTTGGGGCTTCTGCGCCTTCTGCCAACAGATCTCGCCCTCACGTACTGCAAGAAGAAGGGCCCCTGACGGCGTCTTCCAGCCAGTTGGCGAATGAAGGAAATCGTGATGGCACCATATCCCCTCTGTGGACAGATGGAACGAAGTTGGCAAGCACCATTGCACAGCTCCAGGGCTGCAGTACTCGCGGACTTAAGCGACCGTTTTCTGCAACCGAGCTGGAGCACGAAGATGTCATCACCGACACCGTTGGAGCCATAGCGATTGATGAGAGGGGGCACATCGCGGCGGGCTCCTCTTCCGGTGGCATCGGAATGAAACATCGGGGGCGCATAGGTCCCGCTGCTCTGGTGGGCATTGGCACAGCTGTCGTACCATGCGACCCTGATGACCCAGACAAGACCAGCGTGGCAACGGTCACCAGTGGCACGGGAGAGCACATGGCCACCACTATGGCATCTCAACGATGTGCTGAACGGATCTATGGCAATACCCGCCGAGGACCGGGCGGCAGAGATGTCGAGGAGTGGGACGAGGACGCCATCATGGAATCCTTCATCACGAACGACTTCATGGGCCATCCCGGCGTCAGGGATTGCAACTCGATCGGAGCGATTGGCGTGATGACAGTCAAAAAGACGCGGGCTGGGTATTATCTATACTTCGCCCACAACACTGACTCGTTCGCGCTGGCTTCCATGAGTGGTTCCGACAGAGAGCCCGTATGCGTCATGTCCCGCTTGGGCGAGTCTGCTCAAGTTACTAGGGGCGCCCGAAGGATACGGGTCGATCAAGGACCATGATAACAAAGGCGTTGGCGTGGTTAGCGACTTATGAGTGCGGCCAACAACGAAGTGGTAGGTAGGCAATTCTGTGCCATGTTGCGGTGGGCATACGTTGATTCGCGTCACGACGTAGACCCCCGAAGACTGAGGTTGCAATGGCTGCGAGGTTCGGGCCCCCTAATAGTGTTATCCAGTAGTGATACCCCTTTTTCATACACATCATACCTCTTCCACCTAGAGCGTCACTTCGCAGGCATGATAGACAGAAACAAGACACAAATGCTTTAAGATGCAGTGACCAGAACGATTTGAGGTCCGTTGTTTTGGGTCTGTCTCTGGGACTAAAATGGAGCTCCAGACCTTTGCGGTACTACTTGAGGCGAAATAGCGCCTCTTTCCAAACGCCGGGCTTGTCCCCGGATCCGACCAGAGGGCTGGCTCCCTTTGCTCAGCCGTAGACGAGCAGGATGAAAATAACCAACCCAGAATGTAATCCGTACGATCTTGCTTCTGTGCTCGAAATGTTTCGCAGGTATCTTAATCGAGCATGGGCGAATCAGCCCCATCTATATAGCTGGACCTCGATGGTATCTGCGCTACAAGCCTCTGCCTAGGTTAAGCGGGCTGTGATGAGCAGCTAGATATGGTATATGTCGATACCGCCATGGTGTCATGCCTTCTTCTGCGGTATGACAGCAGCACCTCCTGAACGGTGTTGTCTGGCGAATTGGGTCAGCTCGTGACTAGTATCTTCCTTCTCCTTAGTGGTCGAAAGGCGCGCCCTATCCCGGACGCGGCGTACCCGCAGCGCTGCCCGTCTCCTCCCGAATATGGCCGTTTGCCAGGACGGTCCTCTTCTTCTTCTTCTTCCGGCGGGGGACGACGGCGGGCTTAGCGCCGTAGCTGCCGAGAGAGAGCTTGGTGCCGCAGGTGAGGCACTCGGAGCCTTCGGGGACGTCGCAGAAGATGCTGAGGCAGATGCTGCAGACGAAGCCAGTGTCGACGACGCGACCGTGGCAGAAGCAGGCGGCGCGGAAGTCGACGGTGTGGTGGGTCGGGGGGATAAGGGAGGAGCGGGCCTCGGCGTCGGCGGCGTAGGCGAACATGAGATAGCTCAAGAGGCCGCGGGGGCTGGCGGCCTGCATGAAGGTGCCGTCAGTGATGTAGCTCGCCTGCTGGAGGAAGGTGGCGTCGCCCGAGAGGGCGAGGGTATCGATGGAGATCTGGGAGTGGGCGGCGGCGAAGACGGCGTTCATGGTGGAGATGTACTGGACGGGCTCCGAGTCGGAAACGGAGAGGATAAAGATGCGGGCGCGGAGGCGGCTCAGGGCGGAGGAGGTGGAGCGGGGGACGTCGGGAGCCTTGTTGGTCTCGTTGAGGGAGAGGGAGGTCTTGTTGATGTGGGCGAGGGCGAGGGTAAGGGCGCCCGAGAGTTGGGTAGTGGTGCAGGCGAGGTCGGCCTCGGTGGTGGCGTCGACGAGCTTGCGCATCGAGGACATGACGGCGGACTCGATCTGGGCGAACTGGGGGAACTTGTTGGCGGAGGACTGGTTCGGGGTCGGGGCGAAGGCGTCGACGCCGGTCATGGCGACGTCCTCAGAGGCAGCGGCGCCGTTGGCCGTAGCGGGCTCGGGCTTGGCGGGATAGAGCCATACGGCGCGGTTGCTGTGGGAGGCAATGATGGCGACCTGGTTCGCATTGCTGAAGGCGAGGTGCGCGTTGACGAAAACGAGGACGTTGGCGATGGCCTTGGAGAGCGGGAGGACGTCGTTCAGGGCGGCCCAGGCACGCGGGTTTGTGTCGATGACGATGGAGAGGAGGGAAGGGGTGGCCTCGTGCGAGGAGACCTCGTAGTGGTCCGAAGCATCGACGGCGTTCATGGTGGCGGCGGCGGCGGAAGAGGAGGAGGAGGAGGAGAATAAGGGGAATTAGGCGGGAGACGGCTAAGGCCTCGGAAGGCGGGCGCCAGGTTGCAGGGAAGATGTCACCAGCGGAGCATCTGCGGTTTGTTGTATGCTTTGAACGCGTGTTGACTTTTCGGGGGACCTCGTTCGGCCAAACTCTTCCAAGCCTACGCTCGTCGAAGACCGACAGAGTAGCGAATGGGTTGGAGTTCTCGGCGCAGTCCGAAAAATAAAAACAAACCCCACCAAAAATGGAACGTAAGGAGAAGAAAAAGAAAAAAAAGACAAGGCAACCTTTTGGTGGCGGGTAGGGATGTGTGTGAGGTGAGGTGTGATGCAACGAGCTTCCAAGTCTAGAAAGAATCCGGAACCATGCTCAAGCTAGGAGCTGGTCCGTGCTTCAGACTGAGGATGGCAAGAAAGGCAAAGCTATTGGATGGCACGGGGCCCGGGGGGTGGGATGCGACGGGGAAGGAGTCTACACATCAACTGACAATATCCCCCCCCTGCTCAAGTGAGAGTACCGTGCGTTTCTGACCCGTGCACAGTTGAGGTGACAGTGGATCTAGGCATTAGTACACTAGGATCCACACACACAGATACTCTATAGGGATAAAATTGAGAGTAGATTTCCGTCTTCTCGTCTCGTATCCCATCAAACGCGGCAAGGCTACATACCCCACCAGATATGCGGGGAAATAACTAATGAGGGCCTAAAATGACGCTTTAGATGTATAGTACTTCTATTTACAGTTATTTTTGCTTA
>PUHP01000221.1:4676-41393 GCA_006783085.1 Colletotrichum shisoi
GGTCAGTAGTCTTCTAACTTAACAAGAGGACTACTAGTACCTATACTACCTTACATATACATCCCTTTAGCACCTTTAAGGACTTAGGTATAGAGGGAGACTTACAGAGGGATTTACAAAGGGATTCTAGTAGTATTAATTTCAACTAATAGGCCCAGGACTTATAGGAAAGTAATAGATGTAAAGAGAGTAGGATGTCATTACCAACCCTAAATATAGGGACTTTAAACGTTAAGGTACCCTACAGCCAACGTCAGTAGTAGAAAAAAAATACACCATTCAAATCGTAAGAGCTAAAATACCCTACTATAGTATTTATTTATTATTTACTTTATATAGGCAACTATTGTGGTGGAAATAGTCTATTATACTATAGTAAAAGTGATGTTGTTAGTCACAGATAAACTCGTGGTTACAGGTTAATTCGCCGAGTCTATGAGGAACGAATAAACGAGGCTGGAATTAAAGTGGGCCGAGGGGTATCATCACTTTTATCAATAGCGATAGGCAAGTGCCACAGCCTTTGATGGAGTACAATTGCTTGATACGGATTTCGATAGGCGGGCCAAACTGATTAGCCACATCTAGGGTCCAACCCAAGTTTTGTGCAAGAAGTTGCACAGCAACCCCCCAAGTGACATCCAAGCATCGAGGAACTACTAAGAATGCTTACAGTGCACAGGGTTGCATTAGTGCGATTGGACCCTTGCTTTTCCACTTGGGATGCAAATCCTTTAGTAATCCCTTATGTATTCATTAAGGGAGAAACAGTGAGAGCAGAAAAAGGCAAAAAGAGGATACAAATCAGGGCAAACGAAATTGATCGTCGCAGACAAATGTCACCAAGAACCATAGATAGATATTCCCACATTTGGTCTGGAGCCTCCATGCACATTTACTTAATACTGACCAGAGAATAGAGACAGCGGCAAAGCCGGAATGAAATCAATCTCTTGCTCAGCATATCCGATGTTATCTTGCGTAGTGCATCGTACAAATACGCGAGCAGAGTGACAGCGAAGAGAACTTGAGAGACGCAGTACGTACCTGAAGCTCCCCTGATTAAAACAGCCACAGTCCAGATTTTGAAAAGGGGACACAGTGTATCCCCACTTCCCAAGAACGCCAATCATGGTCGAACATCAGACGGTTACGTATCCTCGTTTGAGGTCAAGTGCGGTGCAGATTGCTTGCGCAAGACCGTCCATCAGTCAGCCCACAAAAAATCCCCACCTCTCCACTGAGGTTGTCGTCTCCAGACTTCGTCCCGCCCTTGGCTCTTCTCCCCTGACACAAACCTTCGCCAACCTTCGTTCTCGAATCTCTCCTGATCATCCTCAGGATGACCGACGCTCGCTAATATCTCATTCGACAGACTCAGAGAAACAAGTCTTCGTCCTATCGGCAAATATCACCGATACCTTTTTGCAATCAATCATCTTACTTTTCTGTAATATTACCTGCTGGCCTTTTCTCTTGTTGCGATACCAAGCCCCCCCCCTTATTCGCCCAGCTGCGATCTGTACGAACCACGAATACTCTTGACCTCGAAGGCGAACCTGGAGGGTCTGCAAATAGCGACGACGAACAAAGACTGACGAATCCTCGAACGCCACCCTGCCAACCAACCCTCGCTCTGTGTCGCGATCTGTTCCCTCCTATCGCGATCTGCCATCGTTCTTATCTGCATCTATTGCGTCGCGGCCTGACTGCGCCAGTTGCTCCTAATGGGGAAAAAATGTAGGTGATCTGACATTATGTCTCCTAATCTCCCACTTGGCTTGCGTTGTGGATTTCAATATGCTGACCGATTGATTCCTCCACTAGGGCGATACGGCATCATTTTCGATGCGGGTTCCTCGGGGACGCGCCTGTACGTTTACAAGTGGAAGGATCACGCCAAAGCGATCAAGCATGCTTCCGTCAACGAGCTCCAAAGTCTGCCAAAGATCAAGCTGCAGACAAGCAAAAAGACGCACCCTGGCGTATCCTCCTTTGCCGAGAAACCTGAGGAGATTGGTCGCGAACACCTGCAGTCGCTCATCGACATAGCCCTCAAGGAAGTTCCCGATAGTAAGGTCGCTGATACACCCGTCTACCTTATGGCCACTGCCGGCATGCGTCTTCTCCCCGATCATCAACAAAAAGCCCTGCTCCGGAACATGTGCTCGTATCTCCAGCAAAACACGCGATTCTCGCTACCTGATTGCAACACCAACATCCAGGTAATCTCCGGTGAGACGGAAGGCCTTTATGGCTGGCTCGCAACCAACTACCTACTGGGTGGATTTGACCATCCCGACAAACACTCCCATGGCAAAGACCACCACACCTACGGCTTTCTGGACATGGGGGGCGCCTCGGCGCAAATCGCCTTCGCGCCCAACAACACAGAGGCCGAGAAACACGCCAATGATCTCAAGCTCGTCCGCCTGCGAACAATTGACGGCTCGACCATCGAGCACCGTGTCTTCACTGCCACCTGGCTTGGCTATGGCGCGAACCAGGCCCGCGAACGATATATCGACAAGCTCAAGGAACAAAACGGCAAACCCAACAGCCTTGAGCTTCCCGATCCATGCCTTCCTGCTGGATTGCGAACAACTCTCAAGGGTGAACCGGTTGTCATTGAGTCGGTGGGCAAAGAGTTGTCGCTCCTCGGAACTGGCCGATTTGACGAATGCCTTAGGCAGACGGAGCCGTTGCTAGGAAAGGACACGCCATGCAAAGATCAGCCCTGCTTGCTTAACGGACAACACGTGCCAAGTATCGACTTTGACGTAAACCATTTCGTTGGTGTGTCTGAGTTCTGGCACACCACGCATGGTGTTTTTGGAAAGGGCCACAAGACAGCATACGACTTGGCAACGTACCAAAAGAATGTTGTCGACTTTTGTTCCCAGGACTGGTCGGAAATCGAAACCACTATCCACGCCAGAAAGAAGTCGGTTGCCCAGAAAGTGAAGAACGCTCAAGAAGCTTGCTTTAAAGCATCCTGGCTCATCAACGTCTTGTACGAAGGCATTGGAATTCCTAGGCCTGGCCTAGAACACACCCCGCATCCTGGCCTGAACGTTACTAAAGGAACCATGGAGGAAGCAAAGGAAAAGGGATTCGTCGATCCATTCCAGCCTGTGAATGAGATTGACGGAGTCGAGGTTAGCTGGACGCTGGGCAAGATGGTGCTTTATGCAGCCGGTCAGGTCCCACCCAAGGGAGCAGCCTTGCCGGTCGGATTTGGAAGCAACATTGCCGGTGCGACGGACTTCGAGCCTGCAGGTTCCAAGTTCTCCCCCATCCCGGTTGAAAATGACGACGACGAATGGGACGACACTGCCGACGATCTGTTGGACAAGGCCAAAACGAAATCAGGCTCTGGTATTCTAGCCTTCGTCCTGATATTGGTCGTTTTGGCCTTTCTTTTGCGCAAGCGTGACCGCCGGGCTCGATGGTTTGGCAGGGTTGCCACCGCCGTGCGGGGAACACGACGTCCAGGAAGCCCACGGAAGTTTGGACGGGGCTTCTCCTTGACCAGCAAGCTTTTTGGTCGTTCATCGACGACCTATGAACGGGTTCTTGAGGAGGGCGATGCGGATCAGTTTGAGCTAGGCTCTGTTGATTCGGACGAAAATGAACACTCCGACAGTAGCGAGGGGTCCAGGGCTGGCCGCTCATCCGGACTTGCCACCCCAAAACTCAACATTGAACGGTTCGACGATGTACGCCCGCCCTTTTCCATGGACCGTGGCGGTTTGGCCGTAAGAACAGAGAGCCGAGAGAGGCTTGTACCGAGTGTAGTCAATGCAGGCCGTCGCAGTCGTGCTGGTAGTCCAACACGGTTGAAGAGCCCGCTGATGAAACCTTTGGATGAGGAGTGAGGGAAAGAGATTGCCTGCGATGCAGTGTAACATTATGCATGTCTGGGCAGCGATTGGATTAGAGGTTTCGTTTCTTCTACCGGTGTTTTATTCTTCTTTTTTCATGATTCCAAACATGGCGTTCTCGGTACGGTGGTGGTTCCAGGCATTCTAGCCCGTTGAGGGTCTGGTTTGATGAGACTTCTGAGGCGTTCTTGTCAGACGTGTGCCACGGGTAGCTTAGACTATTTCATTTTGGGGAGGTATTATAGCATTGAGCCTTTGCAGAATTGATGTTGTTTTCCCGCATACAGGCGTTGTGCAACCTGAATTCGCCGGACTTTTGGATACAAGTTTCATAAGAATTCGAATGAGCAACAATAGTGGCTTTTCTCGAGGGTATCGGTTAGAATGACTATGTAGATGTGAAACGGCGGCATCAATCCTGCGGTCTTTCGAGAAAACTGGGATCGGATCTGACACGGCTCTCGAACTTCTTCCACCACTCCTCGAACGCTTTCAACGGCACAACTTCGACGCCGCCAGGGCCGGCCGTGCCACTGAAACTCGCAAGGAAATTAAAGGCATTCTTGATGATGTTCTGCGCCAAGAGCTGCGTCGACGGCTGGGAGGCAGCCCCTGACTGCGATGACCGGTTCACCGAGAGCTCTTGGATGCGCGAGAACACGGACTCGGCCGGCTCGACGGAGACGCCAATCATGACACTCCCGTTATTGGGATCCGCGCCACAATTGTTGGAGTTGCCCCCAGCATTGATCTTGAAGGTGGCGCTTTCTTTACCCGTCCCTATACCGCCGAGGAATTTGAAGTTTGGCGTCTGGCCCGTGGCGGCGGCGGCGGCGACATCGGCAGCCGTTGCGAAGTAGATGGCTACAGCGGTGTCCGTGGGCAGGACGACGCCCGGCAGCAGCATCACTGTGACGTGAGAGAAGGGCCGGGCAGCGGATATGGAGTATAGGAATGAGGTTTCTGAGGGCGCCGATGTTGGGTCCGTCAGCAGAGGCTGACCGGCCGGAACGATGCCGAAAAGAGGACCAGACATTGATGGCTGGGTCGCGGTGAACGAATGTCAAGAAATAAGATGCCGGTATGCCAGTCGTTCTCTGAACAACTCTTGGTTGAAATGTCACAGACCCAAACCGAGATGTGACCTGTTGAGGAACTGTTTTGGTGGTAGTGGTAGTGCCCGGAGAGATAGATGAGAACTTTCGAGGACGTGTTTTGCAAAAATGAAGAGGGTTGAAACTGTTCAAATTCGAACTTTCACCTTCTAAACGTGAGGCTGATGGTGATTTGAGTAATGAAATATGAGGTATGCTCGAGGGTGGGGGAAAGGGCAGCAGGAAGGCCCCAGACGCTGGGAGAAGCATCTCTCGCGTAAGCCAATCATATCACTCTATCGGATCCGCCATCTTGGTAGATGCATGCACGCACCTTCCCGAACCTTTGCGTGGGGAAGTTGAGAATCTCAGGCAATCGGCCTGTGACCCCAATGTCGATTCGGCCCTGAGGACATACATATTTGTTCAATCAAACAGGGGGAAATAAACTGACACACGATCATCTGATTAAACCACCGCCAAAGCTTTCATGTTACGGACGCTTTTACCCCACCACATACACCAAGCAGTCGTCCGAATTGCGAGACGAAATTACCTCCACAAGATGAAGACTTTTTCCAACATTGAGCTCATCGACCAAGTAGACTCGTAAGAGTCAATCCCCTGTTCGTGAAGACTGCCGCAGCTGACCAACGTTACAGATACCCATATGGGCAGGACGATGCGCAGCCTACTGAGACTCTTGGATCTGTCTACACCCTCGTCTGGAATGATTCGGAGGGCGAGGTGCCTATCGGATATGTCTTGCCAAGGGTGGTGGAAAAGCTGCTCGAGGCACCCGGCAACTTAAAGGGCGAGATCCAGGTCAACTCAGAGAAGCGTACCGTTCGGGCCTTTCAAGGACCGACATTAGATAGTCGCAGCAATATCGCGGCAGATCTGTCCAGCTATTGGAGAACCAACGACACCTTCCCCATCCTCCGGGGCTGGCGCGAGGAGCTGTGGCCTGTCTACGGCCGCCATGGCGAGCTTCTCTTCGATATTGAGAGGACCGCCTCCGGATTGTTTGGCGTCACGAGATACGGCGTTCACATGACGGGCTTTGTGCGCTGTCCAGATGCGAGTCACGGTATCAAGATTTGGGTTCCGCGTCGCTCCCCAACCAAGCCGACGTTCCCCGGAATGCTGGACAACACGGTGGCTGGTGGGCTGATGACAGGCGAAGACCCATTCGAGTGCGTAATCCGCGAAGCAGACGAGGAAGCTAGCCTGCCGGAGCAGGTGGTTCGCCACCAGGCCAAGCACATCGGCGGTGTAACGTACATTTATATCACCGAGGCAGAGGCAGGCGAGGAGGGGCTCATCTATCCCGAAGTTCAATGGATTTATGATCTCGAGCTACCCGACGATGTTGTGCCGCAGCCAAAGGACGGCGAGGTTGCCGAGTTCAGCCTCTGCACCGTCGAGGAAGTCCAGGAGGGGTTGGCCTACGGAAAGTGGAAGCCCAACTGTGCGCTGGTCATTCTCGACTTTTTTATCCGCCACGGCATCCTGACCAGAGCCAATGAACCTGAATACGATAATATCGTACGGAGAATCCACCGAAGACTTCCCTTCCCTGGGCCGCATAATCAGGACCCATCTTTAGTGGCCATCGACGGCTGAGCCGGCCAGACGGCCGAGAACGGAGGATATCGTCAGCAGACCAACACGCCGATGCTGTACTCTTCCTGAACGCCCTCAACTCCAACATCCCAGTTCTCGATTCTTCTCGGACATAATCCAGCTCGGTGGACTTTGTGTCACCTCACGTTTCGTGCGCGACCGATAGAACGAAGCGAAGCTGCAGGCTGCCCATTGCAGTCGATTCCAGCTGGCCCTTCATCATTTCTTGATCAACAGATAGACGTAGTCGACTCTCAGGGGCGTAAGCTTTTTGTAGGGGCCCTCGAGTGACATCAAGAGACCGCCAAAGGAGACGTAGGCCTTGCTGTTTGTTATGAGAACATTGTTAGATTCCCAAATCAACAACCACCGAGCATTCGCCGCGAGCACTAACATGGTCTGGCCGTCATCGGCATCTTCGAACTTGTAAATCTTTCCGTAGCAGACGTAGTCAAACATGTCGGCGAGCGTGGGCTCCCGGTCTTGGTTCCCCTTAGTGACGTCCCTCCATCCCTTCTCATCGTCCTTGCTCCCGTCGTGGGCTAGGGAAGTAGCCAAGACCACGTGCAGACTGTCAGAAACGGAAGCAGGGAATAGCTCGATGTTGATGTCGAGGGTCATGAGAGTCTGGTTGTCTGTCGAAGTAGCGGAAATTCGGGCAACTCGATCGTACTTGGACTGATCGTAGTTGGTAACAGTAAAGGACTCTTCGAAGAGGGTCACATCGCCGCTGCCGGACATGCTTGCGAGTTGGGTTTCGTACAGTGCCTTCAAGGCAAGAAATTCGAGGTTCACTGTCGCAGGAGTTCGGATCTTGAAAGGTACTTAGTAGTTGCCTGCGCAGAAGCTTCAGGTCAGAATCGGGGATGCGGGATACGGCAGGAAGCTCTGGGAAAAAATCCACAGAGATGGACTTATCCAGCATAGTAAGCAATTGAAACCCCGATGGGGCTGAAGTACGTACCGCCGTCGTGGCTCAAAATTTTGTTAGTGATGCTCCCCGCCCCCACCTGCCCTCTTCAGCGACATTTTGTTGGAGTAGAAGAAGCATTAAGGACGTCGCTACCTCGTCCTAAACACTTGTCTTACTGGTGTTTTCTTTGTAGCAACATTTCCTCCTTTCATATCCTCCATTTTAACTTGACAACCAGTTTTGTTTTGAACCTTGGAAAGTGAGTAAGCAAGGGCTCTCTTGATGCCATGCATGCGAGTCCGTTCTGACGCAATCGCAGGCACTTGCATGAACTTGGTAGCTTTGAATCCATCCGCAAAAGACGGCGTGCATTCACCGGAGCAGACGCAAAATTTGACACTCAGTTCGCTACAGACAAATTTGTCGCGTCATGTCGTTCAGGAAGAAGAACGTCGTTCTTGGTTCATCCGCTAGAGGCCCGGCAAGAGAACCGACTACCCCCAAACAGGAAGTACAGCCTCCGGCGGGAGTCCGATCGTCGCCTCTCGATGGCCGACCTACGACGTCGACAGGGACAGCATCTCTCGACCAACTCCTGGCAGGATACGCAGGCCTGCCACTCGGGTCCAGCCTGCTTGTCGAGGAGTCCGGAACGACTGACTTTGCAGGTGTTCTTCTCAGATATTATGCCGCAGAGGGTCTCGTACAGGGCCATCAAGTACATGTACTTGGACCCAGCGAGGCATGGAAAAGCGAACTTCCCGGTCTTGGGAAGACTAGTGGCTCAAGACGAAGCAAGTCAATCTCGGGATCGGGAGAGAAAATGAAGATTGCGTGGAGATACGAAGGCCTGGGGAATGATACAGACCAAGGTATGTCCCCTTCCGGTATTCGAGTTCGCATTCACGACTAGGGGCACTGACTTATCGTGACTGGACCCAGAGGTGAACATCGATCCCAAGAATACTTCTGAAGTCTTTTGCCACACATTCGACCTCGGGAAGCGCTTGCAACCTAGTGATATCAAGGGCGAATTCCATGCTACGCCGTCAATGGCCGTCATGGGCTGGGTACAACCCCAAGGATCGGTTAGCTCGTCGCCTTTAGATACTTTCATTGCCAATGTCTCGACGAAGTTGGAAGCGTCGCCGCCTGGGATCATCCATCGGATCTTAGTCCCAAGTCTTCTATCACCCGCGCTGTATGGCTCGTCAGTTTGCCGGCCGGCAGATGCACTTCAGTTCTTGCATAAGTTGCGAGCGCTGTTGCGCCAGCATTGCGGAAGGCTAACAGCCATAATATCGCTTTCGACGTCCCTGTTTCCACGGTCCACTGGCTTCACGAGATGGATGGAGCTCCTGTGTGACGGAACGTTCGAAATGCTCCCTTTACCACGGAAAGTACATATGCAGCCGAATACCAAGTCGGAAGATGTGGTGCAGGGCATGTTGAAGGTACACAGCCTTCCGGTCTATAACGAGAGAGGGGGAGGCTTGAAAGGACACTCGTCTCGGGAAAATCTGTCATTCAGGTTGAGTAGCTCGAGCGGCCTCATCTTCAAGCCATTTGTATTGCCTCCATTGCTTAATGAAGAGGAAGATAAGGGGGCGAAGGGTGAGAGAAAGAAGGGAGAGAAACTGGACTTTTGAATCATAGACACTTGTTAATGAAACCTCCAATGAACCATGAATTACGCGCCCAATAAAATGTTGTGCCATTTTAAATGCGCGGGCCTTGACTGCGATGCCGATGGAAGCCTCTCGTGCTCTGATGTCTAGAACGATCTCTGAAGCTATCCTGAGGACTTCTTGTGCAATAAACCCGGTGCTCAATAAGACCCGAGTACCCAACCGACTACCACCTGAAGCTGTACTCGTAGGCAACTTTTATAATATTACAGAGTACCTCTGAGCTGTATCGCAAGCGTGAAGGATTGGGTGGAAGTCCACAGCCACAGCAACTCCGCCACACTTTACTAAGAAGGGTTTGCCAGCGGCCTGACCGCCTTGACCCACCATCAACGTATCCAAAACTCCGATCTCTCCAAAATTTCAATCTGCCCTTTCTCTTCTTGACTCCAACAACATTTCAGACCCAGAGTAAGTCACTCACTAACCTCTTTTCTGTTCCTCTCCCTAGAGCTCATATGATTAAACTTGTAATCTCAATCAATCTGTCAATCCACTGACACTCTGTGACGATATCACTTTCATTAACAAAATATGATTCTTTTGTTCTCAACATCATTTCCCTCCCATTCTTGAACACCAGGTTCACATCAGCAGTTGCTAACATTCGCGATTTGCAGGGACAACGCCGCATCAGGAATTATTGGGGCTGGTTGCGAAGCAGGAAAATAAGATGGCGACGTCAAATGCTACAAAGGTCCCTCTGGTGCGCATCTCCAAGATCGCAGACCGGTATCTCGTCTTCGACGCTCAAGACGTGGCCGTAATTAGGCGCGATCACAATATCTGCTCCGTTTTGGTGGGAACCACACCCCAGAACCCAACGCAAAATGTGTTCTTGAGTCTGCCGCTTGAGCTACTTCCGGAGGAGGCCAGCGTGCTCGTCGAGAAGAAGGTAGGCCGTCTCGTTGACGAGACTTCACACCACTTGTCGTCGCTTCGCTCCTCGGACAAAGCTACCCGTCAGGGATACATTGCACTTCTAAAGGACCGCCGTCACAAGGCTCAGAAGCTATTGGCCGATGATCATGTCAAGAAGGCAGTCACCGAGCAGACGCGGAGGACGAAGGGCGCCATGGCATCTCCTGCCGCCCCTGAAGCTGATGACCCGTTCGGGTTGCTTTCTCCAGGAACGGCCGCGCATGACAGTCGTGGTAAATCTCGCGATCCTGCCGATGTCAATTTGTCCTTGACGGTCACGCCAACAACAAGCTTTGGGTTGCAAACACAGGGGGGCGGTGCATGTGACGCCGTGCGTCTGCCTGCTGCCGGCGCTCTGCATCGACACTTGCAGTTAAAGGGTTACTTCATGACGCCTGGTTTACGGTTCGGCGCCGACTACAGCGTCTACCCTGGTGACCCACTAAGATACCATGCTCACTTCCTCGCCACAAAATACGCCTGGGACGAAAAAATACCCATGCTTGATGTTGTTGGCAGCGGTCGCTTGGGCACATCGGTCAAGAAGGGTTTTTTATTTGGCGGCGAGGTTCCATCTATGGATGAATCGCCGAAACGGGTGCGCGCGTTTTGTGTTGAATGGGCTGGGATGTAGAGTAGATGTTGGACCCAGGATGACCGTCAACAATGGATGCCGCCGCTTGATGTTTTGCCTAGAACTTCTGTACGATAAATGCCTCACCAATAAAATATCCCGTCTCATCTAGTGAAACGACAACGTGCCAGAAAGCCAAAAACGCCTACAAAACTCTTCGTGGGTTGGGAGTATCGCAGCCCGGGTTTAAAAATATACCCGGTAGCCTTCATGACTGTCTCATCATCCACCCCTCTAGGACTCAAGGGACATAAATCCTGCTGAAACTGATGACTTCTCTGCGACAGCAGACACACTTGTCAAAGTTGTTCATGGCAAGAGACACGCGACAGTCGTCACACAAGCTCAGGCAGCGGCAAGGCCACACGATGATGGTGCGAGGAGAACTCTGGCAGACAACACATTGCGGGCCATCCGGTCCGAGGCCAGCAGCCCCCTCTGCCCACGTCGATGCACCACCCACGGGACGCGTAGATTGGGCGCGGCGAGATAGTAACAACTGCTCTAAGCGGTGGGACTCCTCGTCCGGCGTCATCTTGGCCAGCCGCGTCGTGGCACGGCTGGTCCGCCCGGCTGGTTGTAAGATCCTCGTTCTCTGTAGCTGCTGTGATCTGCGATACTGAGATCGGGTCATGATTGTGTCGCTGCCCAGGTGAGCAGCTAGGGCGTACGCCTCCTCTCTCTCCTCCGGATTGCTGGGATGCAGCAGGCGTGCCAAGTCCGACAATTGAAGTGAATCCTCGGGAATTGGTGTAGCTTCCCGGGACACACAGGACCTGGACTGCGTAGGCGTTGTTTGCCCATCCCCTTCCGACTCCCATTCTCTCTCATCGTTGGTACTAAAGGACAAAACGCTGGTGGTATCGTCGTCGCCGTCTTCGTCGCCAGACACGGGTGGTTGGTATTCGCCGCTGTTGTCTTTTGTACCCCACCATCCTCCTCTGAGCCACCACCCGTAGAGCTTCGAGTCGAGATCGGCCTCGTCGACGGGAGCCCAGCTCTGGCTTACACTCCACGCCTGTTGTCTGAACTCGGACTCGACGTCAACACCATCGATCCTGGGTATGTTGAGGGACGCCTCGACAGAGTCTGCAGGTGGGTGAACACGGCCTCCAGTATTCGTACTCTTCGTGTCATTGGTCAGTTTGGGTCGACGAATAACCCAAAGCAAGAACTTTGGATGGCGGATGCCGATCTTGGACAAGATTTTTAGCATGGCTGTGGCCCAGGTCCGGAATATCAGCCTGTTGATGTTCATGAGGAAATCCAACGCCATTAGCCATCTGCCGCTTCTTTCCGCAGCGCCGACACCATCCCTCAGGCGTCGCTCCCCTGTCCGGGATTTGGGCACCTTCTGTGCTGCTCGTTCGCGAGTATAACCGTTGGTAGTCAAAATGTGATCTTCTTTCACTGGTACTAGACCGATAGTTCCTATCGTGTCGTAATGGGAGTCGGTGGCGCCAGCTGCGATCCATTGCGTCCGCAGTTCCTCGAGTTCTTGATACCTTTCCTCCTCGAGCCACGTATGGGGCCGCATAACAACGTCTCTGTCTTCGTTCAGGTAAACGGCTTCGCTTGCCATGGTAATAGCGCCGAAGCCAGTTCGTAGCAAGGCTGTATAGAAGTCCATTTCCATGCTGACGCGGATATCAGAGACTGAAAGGTTGGCTTGCATGTTTCCGTGGGCTTGGGCTAATCGTTCTCGAAGAGTGATTCTCTGGCCTGTTTGTCCGAGAGCGGCGAGACCAAGAGCAAGTAGGTATATGATCAGGCAGACGATAATCCCCCCAAGAACAAGAACATGGGGAATGAAGCCGATGATGCAAACCGTAGGAAATCTGAGTAGACCTTGCCTCGCTGGATCGTCCAGAGAGAAAGTAAAGGCACTCCAGAGAATGCTCGCCATGAAGCAGAGGCCCCAGAAACCAGTACTGACGAGCCGAAATTTAGCCTGAAGATTGAATATGCCCAGGACATGGCTGGTAATGTGACTCATGGTCGAAAGAAAAGCGACGAGTAAAACCTCAGGCGAAGTGTTGACCCTTCTCAGAATCATGGAACGACTGATGGCAATGGTGCCGCCGGCGCTTGACGCTGCTTCTGCTGCTTGTGACTGAGTAAACAAGCCCCAGCCAAGTTGGTTGCTGATAGCGGCATCGGCTTCGGCAAAAGCAAGAGAGTGTTCGAATAGTGTCATGCCCGTTTCCGCTGCCACAGGGCGGCCCTGAACGGCGCAGGAGACCGTCTCTAGGAACTGGCTCAAACAAAAAGTCCCAAAGAGCGGCCATAACAGAGACAGCGAGCCCCGCAGGTCCTGTGACGTATCATCAATGTTTACCGGCACCATGCCCACCGCCGTGCATGACACTTCATCTGAAGCCCCTAGCAAGAGTGCAGAGCTCATGGTATGAAGAAAGCCTCCAGCTTGAGAGAACATCAATTCAGAACTCTTACTTGTATTTCCCCATCGCAATTCGGAGAAATCTGGAGATGTCTGGCACTGGATCGAGCGCAAGATCCCTCGGGCTTGAACCAGGAAGAGGAGGACTGGGAGGCCACGGAGCAGAAGTCGAACGGGTAAGGTCAGGCGCAAGCGTCGCCGTGTGGCGGCAAATATATGGGTACGGTTGAGGACAATGGCCATGGCAATACAGCAGAGCGCCCATTTGCTAGTAGCATAGCTAAAGACACTGCCAAGGCCTTTTGCGCCCTCCATAGAGAAGTTTGGGGAGGCAGCAGCGGTATCGGGGTCGGTCAAAACACCAGGCCCTGGCCCATGACGAATGCCTATTGGAGGTGGGATGTCCATGCTTAAGGCGGCAATCGTGGCAGCGTCGGTAGTACGCATGATGCCAGGGCCGGTCGCTTCGGGTATGACTCTCTGACCAAGAGCTTCAAGTGAGTCGGGGAAGGGGAGATGTAGATGGGCCGTGAGCTTTCGAATCATTCTCGGGCCAGCCCATACCAGGTCTTCGAGGGAAGGAGCGAGCTTAGTGACGTTAACGGCGTAATGAAGGCGGTCAGCAGTCCACAACGAGAGGTTTTGCCAGACCCCGAGGTTGTCCAGCGTAATGGGTTGTTGTGCAGTGTCCATGATCTGCTAGGAGGGACACAGTTATTCTGATCGGGCTTGAGCACAGGCGGCAGCAGCAGCAGCCTTATCGCTTGGGCGGATACGTCGCAAGACGAATCATGAGCGGTGGTGTCGAAGGTAGTAGAGCATGATACAGGCGAAAAGCACCAGGAGATATCCCGTAGATAGTGACCAGGGAAGCGAAGGGTTGTTGACTCGGCAAGCAGTCGTCGGTGGTAGGGTCTTTCTTCTTTTTTTCTCTTTTCTAACTATTGGGCTGGAGGTCGGTCGTCGGTCTCGGTCGGTCAAACAAATACGGAAATGGGGGTTGGCAGATGAGAGGCAGGAGAGGAGGAGGCAAAGAGGAGACGGGCGGAAGCTCGGATGAGATGGACGGGGTGTAGTCGCGTGCGACCGTGGGCAGCGCAGTGAGGAACACTCACTCCACCGCGCTTGCTAAGGAAAATGCCAAACGCATACAGGAAATGGAAGCCGGGGTCCGAAGGAAGAACTGCCCCTTAGGCTGGTAGGTGCCTTGCCTAAGGCACCACAGTTTCAAGAGCCGCCCTGCCCAATGGGGTACATCATCATCATCGCGGTCCACTCCCCGGCACGTGCCGGGGCACTAACGAAATGGAACACCTGCCAGGTAGGTACATCATCTCAGTTTGGAGAGATTCAGCACATGCGTTGAAATATCAATAGCCACATCACATGATATCGCTGTATGCTAGTTCTTTGTAAAAAGAAACTGCGAGAAAGGCTCCTCCATCCTTGAATTACAACGTTGAACGGCTCAAATATCCACCATTGATGCAGTGTCTTGCCTGTCGAGGTTCCCCGAGCTTCCTCTCCCGGAAAGCAGCAAACCTCCTCTCATTGAAGCCCTCGGAACATCTATCGATGGATGCCTACACTATCTTCTACTAGTCATGCTCTGACATACCTTAAGGTTGCGTGTAGGGGCTACCTTCTCGATGTAGCCTCATGTGTATCGTAAACCTTCCTTGCAGTACAGTCGCCTTACTTCGCCTTCATCCAATTTTCTTCCTTCGTTTCCATCGACTGCTCCAAGCACGTCATGGAAGATACCAAGTCCGCAGGGCTCCGCTACTCGTCAATGATACAACAAACCATTCTCTTCTGAAGGCATAGCGCACCCGGCGATGCCTTCTGGTCCAGGATGTATGCCACCGCGCCAATTTATTCAACTTCGGATACTCTAGCTGTTAGGTGGTTGGTTGTTTTGTAGTCTTTCAAGAACAGCACGGTAGTTGCCCTTGGAAGCTTGAATGGCACGACCTATGAGTTTTGTGTGCAACGAAGAGTCGGACGGCGGAAGTTGGCCTTTTACCCAGAGGTTGGTAATCTCGGCACGATTGGGCAAGTAGGCAACACAACAGGCGGCCAGAATACTCTCGTGTTCCAGGGAGACTGGATCCAGCACAATGGACGGCGTGTTCGTGTCGCCCTTGTCCGAAGCGACAAGAGCCGCAACACCGCCTGTGACCATGTCCACACAGTCAATGCCAGCATCTGCGAGAGCGGCTGCGGCAACGGTGACGCACCCACTGAGAACGTTCATCATATCGCATTCCTCGTTGCCTAGGAAATGAGAGGCTTCTCGCTCCTGATCACCTTCGATGATGGTAACAATAACATCAACGCCACTCTTGGGCCATCGGTCAGCGATGATGACTCCACGAAGAGCCGTGTCAAGGTGGACGCTGAGGTCCCTTTCACTCGAGTCGCGAAGATAGCTGCGGCGTTGACGCGTAGCGAAAGGGGCGTATTTGACGTGGGTTGAGAGCACCAAATAGGGTGAGAATGGGGCAGATCGTGGGAGGGAACGAGGCCCATGAACGGTGCAGATGAGCTTCATGCCGTTGACCTTGGACTTTGAGCTCACATGACCGTAAGGCGGTTCGATTTCCATGTAGGCTGAACCTGATGCCGTTGGGGTCACGCCAGTCTTGAGGACTTGCTATGGTCAGTATCATAAAGGGCTGATAAGGCGAGAGTGAACTTACACAAGCCCCGAATGGTATTTCCTGGCCTTGCCCGAGAGGCTGAGGATTGGTTGGTGATGTCGTAGACCGGCGGCAATGTTGCGCCGGGCGGCCCGTTGATTCTCCGCCGATCAGTCATCTTGACCTCGAGAAATACTTTGTAGTCAGTCGATAAAAAGTGAGCGGCGAGGGAGGTATAGCCGACGCGGAGAGCTGGCCAGCGGAAGCTTTGCAGCTGTTTGGGCTGGTCGAACTTAGTGTTTCCTGTAATCGCCCGCTTGTCCTTGATGGGTTGGATGTAACTGGGCGAATGGAACGATCCTTTTGTTCCGGCTTGGAATTATCCAGTGACAACAGGCTTCAAGGTGGGCTGAGGTGAAATTTCACCAATTGCCCTCGTCGGCGGGTACCTGTTGAGCTCGTTTAGCTGCATAGGCAGTCGCACTTTGACTATCGGCTTTGCCCCACAACCAAGCGAGGTTGTAAGAGATATGATCCTAAACCATATAACAATCAAATACTTCAAGCCCAATTTTTTTTGCAAGCCGTTCGATTTGTTAACTCCCTCATCCAACAAATATTCTGGCCGCCGCAAATGTGTGATTGACGGCAGCAAAAGCGCTGTGGCCTTGAGTCCCCCCAGCGAAGGCCTTCTCAACTGTAAGTGAGCAACTTCCTACACTCTTTCTTCCTACTCCATGATGTACACCATACACACCGTTCCCGCGACCTCCTGAGCGCAAGAACAAACATGCATCACCATCTGACTAAACCATTCTGAGTTTCGAACATAATCCCGCACTTGCAGTGGAAAGCAAGCACTAACTGTGATTCAGGATTTCCAATCAATGAAAAGAAAGGACCTTGTCGCTCGAACATCTCCACCAGATGTGCTACGGGGTAAGTTGACATAATCATTTGCTTTTACCTGTCCATTAAAACGTCGACTGTGATGAACAACCTATTCATTCAGTTCTGCTACTGAACACTGTGATGATTACCCATATACCAAAAACCTTGTCTGATACGACGTCACTACTTCTCCCCATTGCACACCACAAGAAACACTTTGGCTAACCAAATTGCTTCAAGCAGGAAGAGACAATGTTTGGAGCAGGAGTCGCAAACTCCTAGTCCATTGCTACTCCAACTTCAGTGTATAGCGATTTAACAACTAATAGGTAAGGATACTCTCACTCGTGCACTGCCCAAGCTGTTCGTTCGCCAATCACCATGATGACCATAGCTTATCCATTCAACTATTTCATGCCAGCCGAGTCACCCTCCCACACTGGAGCCTCTCTTTGGAGGGCTAGGAAGGTGGTGGAGTTGGTCCTTTCGGGGATTGTAATTTGACTTCAGCGTTTCGTCTCTCGGTTCTTCGTTCTGAAGGTCTGGGTTGCCGAGGCCGGCTTGGCTGAATGAGTAAAATCGGCTTGTCTGATCTAATGGCTTCGTTTAGCTCCGGCACGATGTATATCCTATTTGTACTGATGCTAACTTTCTTCGTCAGGTTCCCGAAAGGGTTTTTTCATCAGGCTACCACTTGAAATGCTCCCATTTGACTTGAATGTTGTCACTGATGTCCCTGATCCGCCTATCCAATCCCTGGGTTCTGTTTTCCGCCGAGCGCTGCATTCTGGCAGTCTCTTGGCTTCGTTGATGTGTCCACCATAATGAATGAAAGATTGGCTTTCCTGTTCCAAATCATATTACGATAGATACCTGTGAGCACTTGATGTGAACATCTTTCTATGTTGGTAGTCTACTCTACTGGCTAGCCAAGTGAATAATTACAGAGAGTGAAAGCATTGCTCTTTCTGCCCGCTAGTGGAAGTGAGGTGTTGTGGATTGCCTGCGGAGAAGAAGATTTCTCTTACACGTCTCGTGAAATTGACAAGTTGCCTTGGTCCGCACTTCCTAGAGGGGATCAGGCAGCTTGCTTGTTTGCGCGAACAGTTCGTGCCAATTGCTGTCCGTCTAGGTTAGCCGGCTTCCACATCTGGTGGAATCAGTCACGAATGTATATACATGATGACTTGTCTCGTTATATTCCTATGAGTTGAGAAATTGATCCGAGTACATCTTGACCCATAGCTTTTGGTGCCTATGTAGGTAGGTAAGTAGACAGATTGAAGTCAGTTGGACACTGTGATCGTTGCGATTGAAGGGAACAGAAGTGTGTGGAATCAAGTGTCGAAGCGACCAAATTCTTAGCCTATCTAAGCTCTCCCTACATTAGCTTTCTAGGTCCTAAGGTGCTTGCCAATAACCCATTCAATCGCTTCCAAGGGGTTTACTTTCCTTGCGGAGGTACCTTAGTTAACAAGTCCCTTCCCCTCGGGACGCGGGAGAGGGGCAAAAGCTGGGTTAGCCCCCTGGCGGAGTACATGCACGTTCGTACAAGGGAGTGCTAGACAGGGTACCTTCGGATCGATTGGATACCAGAGTAAGTATGAAAATGAAATAATACGTAGCCAAAGCTGATGTGTTCCACGGCCCCTTACTCAGTCGCATCCTCACCACATCCATCCCAAGACGCGGCGGCGACCTTCCTCCTTTCGACGAACGACGACTGTCAAAGACACTTCGACCGTGGCCCCAAAGATCCAGCGATCGACGCTCGCTCAACAAACCCAACACAACCGCATCCTCCCAGTCGCCCGATCGCAGCCCTCGTTTCTCGTGGTTATAGATGCTCTCGTTTGCTTAGCTCTCACAATTCCCAAGGGCTGGGCAAGGTGCTTCATTGCCGTTCCAACCCTCTACCCCTTAGCTCAAGCTCGGAATTGGGAACTGGACATCCACCTCAGTGCCCTGGATGTTGCCATCGTATGCTTCCTCGGCCACCTCCAAGGTGATGCCCCGGCATCACGCCAGTGGCTACTCCAATGGATACCCACGGGGAAACACCTTCGAGATCTCCCCTCACAGGTAAAAGAAGACACTTGTGCCCCTGATGCACGCGCCTGCCTTTGTTGTTGTTCCTCGCCGTGCCTCAACTAATCCGTTGTGTTTTGATAGATACCAGCCGCGCGCATCAACACCGGCGAATCGCCGTCGTCAACGGTTACTGACCCGCCTCGTCATCGTCGTCGCTGTCGCCATCCTCTTTCTCGTCTTTGTCTGGCCTGGGGCCTCCTTGACTTCGATATTTTCTCTCGGCCTGTTCGCTACCAACGAGCTTCAACTTGAGACGGTACGATACTATGATCTCGGCAATGTGCAAGGGACTGCCCGAGGTTGGGAACGCGAAGAGCGCATTCTCCTTTGCGTGCCTCTAAGGGATGCCGAACCGCATCTGCCAATGTTCTTCTCCCATTTGCGAAACTTTACCTACCCTCACCACCTCATCGACCTTGCCTTCCTCGTTTCCGACTCCAAGGATCGCACCCTCCAGGTTCTCTCCGACATGCTTGAAGAGATTCAGGCCGACGAAGACGCGAAGCAACCGTATGGAGAAATATCCATCATCGAGAAGGATTTTGGACAAAAGGTGAACCAGGACGTCGAAAGCCGCCACGGCTTTGCTGCTCAGGCGAGCAGGAGGAAGCTGATGGCGCAAGCCCGGAACTGGCTCTTGAGCGCCGCGTTACGACCTTACCACTCATGGGTGTACTGGCGGGATGTCGACGTTGAGACGGCCCCTTTTACCATTCTTGAAGATCTCATGCGTCATAACAAGGACGTCATTGTGCCGAGTAAGCCTCGACACGCGCTGTGAGTTTGCAGGAATCTGGCTAATCAGCTCCAGATGTATGGCGCCCTTTACCCGATTGGCTTGGCGGAGAACAGCCATATGATCTCAATTCGTGGCAAGAGTCAGAGACAGCGCTGGCTCTTGCGGATACACTCGACGAGGACGCCGTGATTGTCGAAGGCTACGCCGAATATGCAACCTGGCGGCCTCACTTGGCATACCTGCGAGATCCATATGGCGATCCAGACATGGAGATGGAGATTGATGGAGTGGGCGGTGTCAGTATATTGGCCAAGGCTAAGGTATTCCGATCCGGGGTCCATTTCCCAGCTTTCAGTTTCGAGAAGCATGCCGAAACTGAGGGGTTTGGAAAGGTAAGACGGTTCGCTTAATGGGAGAAGGGCAAAAATATTAACGCCGCGTAGATGGCCAAGCGGATGGAATACACCGTGGTCGGTCTGCCGCATTACACAATTTGGCATCTTTATGAGCCCAGTGTGGACGACATCAAGCATATGGAGGTACGTGGATATCCCAACAAGCAGATGGCGGGTATGGAGCTAACGTGACACAGGAGATGGAGCAAGAGAGGCTTGCGAGAGAAAAGGAGGACGAAGAGAAGGCCGAGAAGGCCAAGAAGGTAAAGGAACAGTTCGGGGATGCAAGCAGTCAGTGGGAGAAGGACAAGTCGGATATGCAAAATCTAGTGAGTGAAGAAAAGAAGGAAGCAAAGGAAGCAAAGGGGGCCAAGGAGGCTAGAGACAAGAAGCAAGCAGCAGATAGGGAGGAGACCCCGTCAAAGATGGAAAAGAAGGAGAAGAATGGCGCTGCTTTTGCCAAGAAGGCAGAGAGTTGAGGGCACTAACGGATAGTTTGACTTTATTGGAAGTGGATGGTTCGGCCCTGTGGTCGAAGAATAGGTAGCTATCATACTTCGACGTCGCCCGAAATGATTCACGAGTCTTAGGGATGTAAGAATAGTTTTGATCTTCTGCCACGTCTCTCTTCACTGTGTAACATGCAACCTCAAGTGATCCGGAAAGCGATGTCGTTGGTCTCTAGGGCACACCATTTACTGTTGCCCTTGCATCTGTATATTATCTTGAGACGTGACAAGCAATGAGAGCGAAGACAGATTAAGATGACACAGCGGCTGGTAGGGGGAAAAGGCGTCACGTGGAGCCACTACTGGGCATGTGGAAGATATCTAGGTGAGTTGGTGGTTAAGTCGTCTAGGTACTCTGTACCTTACCAGTGAGGCAGAGTGGAGACAACGGCTGCCTGCCATGTATACCTCCTCCCGGTCTTCGTCTTCGGGTAGGTTTGGGGCGGGCTCAGCACTGAGCAGTCAAGGCTAACGGAGGTATCTAGGTACTTAAGTACCTTGCATTCAGTGCCTGAACAGGTGAGGCCTGTCAAGGCTTTGGAAGGTACCTGGGTACCTACCTAACCTGGCGACCAGTAACACCGTGGTCAAATACAGGTGTAGCTGAGCCTTACGGATACTCCATGCTAGAGCTCCATTCGCATCTGCAACCTGGTCAATTCCACATTGGGATCCTTTTTTGGAGAGGAAGACACCTAAATCTCCACGACCCCCGAACCTGCTGACTACGAGCTCAAGGCACAGCTCTACGGATACCTGTCCTTGAAACCCCCATTTCCTTTCCGATTGTATTCTACAATTGGGCAAGCAGCACGGAATTGAAAGCGACTTGGCAACCAGCCTCCTCCTAATCCTCACTGTCGGCGCCTTTCCTGTCGCCCATCACTCACGAGAGCCTCGAGCTCACCCAAGAACGAACGTTGCGCGCTCCCAAATACTGCCTCCACCACCAGATCATGAGTCGAGATGTCGATGACCTACTACACGCCGAAACGGCCTCTACCGTCGGCGCCCGTTCCAGCGTAGACCTACGCCGCACTGGAGGCACATACACGGTTGCGCCGAGAATGCAATATCGAAGTCGCCCTGTCTCGGTTGCTGTAGACCCAGTGTCTCTGGTCATGTCCGAATGTATATCAATCACGTCCGCGATTCAGAAGCATGCGCGGTCTCCCCATTCTTCCGTGTCGGCCATCTTGGGCGGGAGCCCAAACCCGATTAACCTGGGGTCCCCGAATCCTTCACCAAGGGGCACTTCCAAGACGTCGGGGGCTGGACTAGGGACAGACGGTGCCCAGGACATCGGTTCCGCCAACAGATGGGGCTTGCGTGGGAAGAAGGGCCGCAGCATACAGGACAATCCGTTAATGGCCGGCTTCGGGAAGCTTCGCCATGAGCTGGCTAGCGTTAGAGGTAGGATGTATATTCCCAGGTTGTCCGACACTACATACCAAGTCTTCGCTGGGGCCATTTTGTTGACCATATCTCGCTTCAGATATCCGCTCGTTCGATGCCCTGTCTCTCCTGAATCCGTTCTTGCAGATAATCCAGACCAAAGGCACTGCTGCGCCTATAACGATTCTCACGCTGGGGGCTTTACGCAAGTTTCTGGCCTACGGCTTCATTAGTCCCACCTCTCCACGATTCGCTCTCGCAATGCAGTCTCTGTCTGCAGCAGTCACTCGCTGCCAGTTCGATGGAAGTGACGCCGGTCAGGTGGAAGTCGTTCTGCTAATGATTCTCCACCTGATGGAAGACATGATGTCGGGCCCCGGAGGCGATATTTTGAGTGACGAAAGCGTCTGCGACATGATGGGCAGGGGGCTAGCGATCTGTTCGCAGCCTCGATTCTCGCCTGTTTTGCGTCGAACTGCCGAAGCATCAATGGTCCGCATGTGCCAGATTATCTTTGAAGACGTCAAACATCTCGAAGTTGAAGCTGGGGATGAGTCAGACGCTCTTGATAAGCAGACAAGCGCCGACATGGACAGCGTCAAGATGGACCCAGTCACCAACGCCGCACCAGGCTTACAAGTCACGGGTTCTGAGCAAGACGTCCGCTTGTCCACGTCAAGCTTGACGCCTTTGGAGCCAAACTCCCGTTCTCAAGTAGACTCCGATTCCGGAGACAGCAAGATCGACATTGGAACAGCCGTCGAGACTGAAGGTGAAGCGGACGCCGACGGTGCCGAGAGCGCTGATTCCTTGGACCTTCGGCCTTACTCCCTACCCTCCGTACGGGAACTATTCCGGGTGTTGGTCAATTTTTTGGACCCCAACGACCGCCAGCATACGGACACGATGAGGGTTATGGCACTGCGCATTATTCATGTGGCCCTAGAGGTCTCTGGACCCTCCATTGCGCGGCACCCAGCTTTGGCCGCCATCGCTGAAGACAGGCTCTGTTGCTATCTTTTCCAGCTCGTCAGGTCCGATAACATGGCCATTCTGCAGGAGTCCCTCATCGTCGCCGGGACACTGCTGGCCACATGTCGTGGTGTGCTCAAGTTGCAGCAAGAACTATTCCTCTCCTATCTGGTCGCATGCCTTCACCCGTCGGTGGAGATACCTCGAGAGCCCGGCATCGACCCGTCACTGTACGCTGGTATCCCCCAGTCTCCGAAGCTCGTCAAGCCTCCACCGTCGCAAACGAGCAGTGGGCGCTCAACGCCAGTGCCGGTCAAAGACCGCCAGAAGCTTGGCCTTGAGGGCGGCGCAAGGAAGCCTGACGCGAGACAAGCAATGGTCGAACACATTGGCGTGCTGTCGAGGATGCCGACTTTCATGGCCGAGCTCTTCATCAATTATGATTGCGACGCTGATCGAGCGGATCTGTGCGAAGACATGATCGGTCTTCTCTCTCGTAATGCTCTGCCAGATTCTGCAACCTGGAGCACGACGAGTGTGCCGCCACTGTGCTTGGACGCGCTGCTACGATACATACAATTCATAGCTGAAAGGCTGGATGAGGCGCCTGTTATTGATTGCTATCCTGACGCTACGGAACTGCGGGAGCAGAGACGCAAGAAGAAGATCATCATCAAGGGGACCAGCAAGTTCAACGAGAACCCCAAAGGTGGACTCGCGTATCTCGAGGCTCAAGGCATCGTCGCAGATGTCAAGGATCCAATTGCCATTGCCAAGTTCTTGAAGGGGACTTCCCGAGTGTCCAAAAAAGTTCTCGGCGAGTACCTTTCCAAGAAGGGCAGCGAGGGTGTACTGGAAGCGTACATGAACCAGTTCGATTTCTCTGAGAAACGCGTGGACGAGGCGCTCAGGGGGCTTTTGGAGACATTCAGGCTGCCAGGCGAGTCTGCCTTGATCGAGAGAATCGTCACTTGTTTCGCGGACAAGTATTGTTCCAAAGCTAAGCCGACAGAGGTTGCCAATGCTGATGCCGTTTTTGTTCTGACGTACGCCATCATCATGTTGAATACTGACCAGCACAACCCTAACCTCAAGGGCCAGAAGCGCATGACTGTGGAAGATTTCGCGCGAAACTTGAGGGGAGTGAACGACGGCAAGGACTTTGCGCCCGAATATCTCCAAGAAATCTTTGACAATATCAGGACCAACGAGATAATTCTGCCCGATGAGCACGACAACAAACATGCATTTGACTATGCTTGGCGCGAGCTGCTAGTCAAATCGGAATCGGTGCGGCCGCTGGTTCTCTGCGAGACGAATATTTACGATGCCGATATGTTCGCTTCCACCTGGCGGCCCATCGTGTCCACCCTATCATACGTCTTCATGTCCGCCACCGATGACGCAGTCTTTGCCAGAATTGTCACTGGGTTCGATGAATGCGCTCGGATAGCGGCCAAGTACAAAAATACCGAGGCTCTAGACCAGATCATTTACTCTCTTAGTCACATGACGACACTGGCTACCGAGATGCCTTTCAACACAAGCTTGAACACCGAGGTTCAGGCTGGCGACAGCAGTGTCATGGTTAGCGAGTTGGCAGCCAAACTAGGAAGAGACTTTAGGGCACAGCTCGCGACTCTGGTTCTCTTCCGAGTCGTCACTGGTAACGAGGAGTTGATCCAATACGGCTGGAAACACGTATGCCAACCTCGTTTGCATTCATGATTTTGCGACTTCGGCTAACGTTTTCTAGATCACTCGGATCTGGCTTAATCTCTTCGTCAATTCTCTGGTTCCCCCTTTTTTCTCCGCTGAATCTGCAATCTTGGACATCATACCGATCCCGCTGCAGACCCCATCCCAAGTCATTGATCGAGCGGCAAAGGCGGTGGACACGGGCTTTTTTTCTGCGTTCACCAGTTACATCTCCAGCTATGCGGCAGATGATCCACCAGAGCCCTCCGACGAGGAGTTGGAGAGCACTTTATGCACCGTTGACTGTGTGAACTCTTGCCATATGGGCAATGTTTTCGCTAACATATCGTAAGTCGCCATGCCCAGCCATAAAACATTGATTAACAAGTTTGATTCAGCAAACTTTCATCTCAGGACTTGGAACCGTTAGTTGGTGCACTGCTTGATGCGCTGCCTGAAGATCATAGCCCCACAGTCATAGTAGTGAAGTCGGAGAACGTACCAGCGGCGTCTATGAACGGACAGAAGCCAACGCAGACAAGCGTTGTGTACGACCCTGCCATGGCCTACATACTCGAGTTCAGCACTGTGCTCGCACTTCGAGATCAAGACACCGTTCAAATCATCGGCAAGAGGGTCATAGAAGCACTGCAAGCGGTGCTGCGGGATGCCGGAAATTACCACTACATCATTGTCTCCAGGGCTACTTTCTACCTGCTCAAACTCTTACAGGTCAGCTACGTACGTATCTCCCCCCAACCTGCCTTCTCTACAAGTCAATTGTCTCATTCATGTCGTTATTTAGGTACATGACTACATCAACGTCCCGGTTCTGCTACACACAATATCGAGCTTTGCGAAAGAAATTCTGGCAAAGACTTCCGTCTTGATGCTCCGGGGGTTGAGGCTGTGCATCGACGAGCCCAGCCCTCTACGCAATGAAATCATGACTTCTCCAGACTTCTGGGCCATCATGCGAGCGTTGGCAGGGCGCCAGGAGTCAGCGTCACTTGTGTTTGACATCCTTGAGTTGGGCTGCGGAGGTGCACCGCCAGCGATCATTGCAGACAATTACGAAGCGGCGGTTTCTTTACTGGGTGAATTTGCGTCTGGAGCTGGGCGGGCTGTGCTCGTGGAACGCAAGCTCGAAACACAGCAGCGCAAGTTACACGAAGGAACTGGCGAGAAAACAAAGTAGGCAGCGACGCGATTCACACTGGGTTTTGAGCCGGACTGACTAGCCAGCAGTGTCAACGAAGCTATTACACGTGGGTCCAAGGCGGTCAACAGCATCTACAACATGACAGCACGTATCCCCTTCTTGATGAAGCAATCTCATCTAGAAAGCAACGAAGGTAAGTCAGGAGTCATGTCTATGTGGATGGCTCGGTGCTGGGACTAATGGGGTCTTCAAGCTTGGTCCGCCTACTGGCTGCCTATCTTTCAGGCACTCACAACGCAATGTACAAACCCATGTCGCGACGTTCGCCTCCAGGCTTTCACCTCGCTGCAGCGATCGCTGCTCTCTCCAGATCTGACTTGCAGCGACCATAAGGAGTGGACAGCCATCTTTGGCGAGGTCTTGTTCCCACTAATCCATAAACTCTTGAAGCCAGAGGTCTTCTCCTCAGACCGGGACGGCATGAGCGAAATGCGGGTTCAAGCCGCATCTTTGCTGTGCAAAGTCTTTCTTCAATACCTGGTGCTGCTCTCAAAGTGGGACGGAATGCTGGATCTTTGGGTAAAGATTATCGACATTATGGATCGGTTGATGAATAGTGGCCAGGGCGATAGCCTCGTAAGTTCATTTGCCCAAGTTGCGCGACCGGGAGGGGTATGCTAACAGCAAGACAACAGGAGGAGGCAGTTAGGGAAAACCTGAAGAATGTAGTTCTTTTCATGGCAAGTAGCGGCTTCCTTGTTTCTCCAACAAAAGATGCGTCGAAGGAGAACCTGTGGAACGAGACGTGGAAACGTATCGATCGTTTCCTTCCGGATTTGAAGAGCGACTTGGTTCTAGAAGAGCCCAGGAGCGAAGAAGAGAAAGCGCCAGCTGAGGAGGCGAATGTATAGACTCGTATCCAGGTAGCCCTGTGTATCATTTGTTAAACGTCCGCATTTACACGCTGGCCAGCTAAGAGCAGTACGGCATACTCTAATAGTCAAGTTACCACGTTGCCTTAACAGTTAACCATGCGATGGCTAATACATGAGCTTGTGCGCGCCTGGGTAGCAACGGCTTTGATTATTATGCTATTCTAGGCAGCTGGCATAGTAACAAGCCTAAATGAGATAGTTTAAAACATGCATTGATTCAGTGTTAGATAAAATATATTCTACTCCTGCGCCCTTAACTAGGACAGCTAGCCCGCTATTATAGTTATTAAAAAATGTTGCAACAAATAGGAAGCATCCGTGCAAAAACAGTTATGGCATGCGACACCAGGTATTCGCTGGTCGTCACCGACCCAACTACTAATCCGGCCCTCACTGGCTTATCTATGGGAGAGCGGACGGGATCCCGAGTTTTCCAGTGGGTATGGTCGTATGTATTTGCTTCGAGCTTCAAAACCCGATTTATAGCTAAATCCAGATCCAAAACCTTACCCATCGCTACCTCGCCAGCTGCGCTTGTACCCGTGCACGTCCCTCGCTCCGCAGCGATGGGTGTGCTTAACATTGGATGAGCTAGCTTGATCCTTATTATTACATGTATCTCAGCATTTCCTCTCCTAGCCGACCGACCAGTAACTGCACTCTTTTCCCTACACAACTAAAGACATGGCTTCCGGTCTCCCCATCGCCACGTACGTGTCATTGCACTTCGACACGTCGGGCCATTGGCTGACCATCTGTGCAATAGGGTATACGTGCGAAACCTTGAGGAGCGCGTCAAAGTCGACTTGTTGAAGGGCGCGCTGCTCCAGATCTTCTCTGAGTACGGCAATGTCATCGAGATTGTTGCCAAGACGAATCTGAAGGCCAAAGGACAAGCTTTCGTTGTCTTTGCCGACCCTGAAGCCGCGCGTAAAGCCATCGAGGAGGTTCAAGGCTTTGAGTTGTTCGAGAAGCCTATGCAGCTCGCCCTCGCACGCACAAGAAGCGATGCGACCGTCAAGACGGCTGGCGATGATGAAGAGTTTGAGCTGCATAAGCGTCGACGTCTAGCTGAAAAAGGTACTGCGGCATACGGCCGTGTTTCTCTCGTTTTCTTTCCTCACACATAGTCATCCGTGCAGAAAACCAGTACCGCCTCTGCTAACTCCTTTGCCCCTTGAACAGACAAAAAGAAGGCATACGAGGCTGCTGAGGAGCAAAAGCGCCTCAAAAGGCCCGGCCCAAGCGGCGCTGCTGCACAGGACAACCGTCCTGTCAAGGCCGCTCGCGGCACTGGCCTCAAGTCCACGAATCCCTCTACGACGGCTGTCATCCCTGACGAGTATCTACCCCCGAACAAGATTCTCTTCGTGCAAAACCTGCCTGAGGATTACGATGTCGACGCCGTCACAAGCATATTTGGTCGTTTCGAGGGATTTCGCGAGGTCAGATTGGTACCAGGCCGCCGCGGTATTGCTTTCGTCGAGTACGAGGGCGAACAGGGGGCCATCACGGCAAAGGAAAACACTGCGGGCATGGTCCTCGGAGACTCGCATACTATTAAGGTCACATACCAGCGGCAATAGATAACGGGTGCGCGGTTTGGGAGTTTTCGGTTGTCAATTACGTCGGCGTGTAGGTTAAGAATGAGTTCGAGAGGGTATGTATGGATGCTTATAAGAAAGAGCGCGCGTACACCAACAACGACCCTGGCTATCGACAAATGCTTCGTTATCTCTTTTCTCATTGTGCCATAGGTACGACATGCTCAGAAAATAACATCGTTGTCTTCCTCTGCCGCGAGAAGGTCGTTTGGCCCGGGCGCATCACCCCTCTCCTCTGCTGCATTGGCGGCCTTTTTGGCCTTGATCTCTGCATCTGTGGCGGCGGTATCTCTCTGTTTCTTGTTCGCTACCTGCACACGTCCATCAGAAATCGCTGCTCTCCATGCCGCGTGAATGCCTTTACCTTTTTCAGTCTGTAGAACTCTTCTCGGTCCAGTTCGTCCAATTCCGAGTTGATGTCTGTGACGAAGGAGTCAGATACATCTCCAGTTGTCATGCGAGTGATTCTTGGGGGGGTTTCATACAATTGATGGTGTTCTCTGTTCTGGGAATGATAACGTGCTCGCTTGGGAATGGTCAGCAAGTGGTTAGTACGCACATCGTTTGAAAACTGCTCACATCGCATTCACTACATTACGTTAGTATAGAGTATCAGGGGAAACTATCGATTGCACGACTTACCACGTCGATTAACAACCTTGATGACTTCATCCAAAATAACAAACGCAGTCTAGGTCATATTAGCCTGTATGGTCGTTCCTTGAGAGAGACCTGAAGGCCGCGTACCTGAAGACTCGCAAGCTCAACTAAGGCCTCCACAGCACGGGCATAGGTCTCGCGGCAGCGCTGGACCTGCTGACCACCTTTGCCCAGTCCGGTCAGGCCGAAGTCGTTGTTTCCTTCAGTCACGTAGCTCTCGAAGGCAGGGAGCAGAACACCCGAAACATTCTCCTGTTTGGTGCGCACCCGGAACCGAGCTGATCGCGCCGACTCCTGTATCTGATAGCCGATATCACCGCCTACGGCATACGTAACTTCGGCCAAGGAAAAGGAGGCAATTTGCATCACACGTCCCATCTTGCGCTTGGCCTCGTCGATGCGTCTTGTTATCTCTTTTGAAGAGCAATTCCTTCGTCAGCATCGTTTTTCGGGGACAGACCGGGACTTCGAACCTCGGAATCGTCTGCGGAGCAAAACATGTCAGTAAACCACTCCTCACATGTGTAGCTCCAAGCCTCTCTGAGAACATACTTGGTCAGGGCCTCGCTCTTTCGCTTGAGCAGACTGTGGCCGGTTTCAGCACCCTTGAGCTTCGCCTTCATGATTCCCAGCGACTGGCGCGTGGGAAACACGGCCTCTCGGTCCTAAGCAAGTGCATGATGGTGTCAGCCAGCGAGCAACCTCGTTAAGCCTGGCTCATTAGAGTATGTGTGTGTGGCCTACAGGAGCACCAGACATCGTCTTTGATTGAAATTGACGGCGAAGATTGTATTGCTAATTGACCAGGAGGTGATGGCGAAAAGGCGCGCTTGCTCAACGCCAGAAGTTCAAAACAAACGCAAGGTGACCGTTCAATGGAGTTGATGGGGAGCTGGAGACGTTGTTTGGCGACCTAGCCCGCGATGTTGGCTGCTTGTTGCGTCAGTGCTCCCTAAGGAGGTAGGTACCTCGACCCCTGTAGAGATGTCCTTGTCCACTAAAGGCATCTGAGGTACCCAATTCCCTCTTCAATAACTGACGGGCGGGGCTTACTTACTTACCTACTATTCCTTCTCTATTGTGGCAGCATTACCATAGACAATGCATTTATGCAGTTGACAGATGAATGAGTATGCAGCTAAAGGGAATATGCTTGGGCTTGTTGACGTGCCGATGGAAACAGCAGACCAGCAACTTTCATCGCGAAGGAAACGATTTTTTGAGCAGGTCACGCAATGATTCCCCGTTAAACTGTGTCGCTTCTCCCTCCAACTATCCAGCGTCGCGACTGGCGAGCTGTCACTGTCGTGTCTTCCTCACGGTCTTTGGGCAATTCATCGAACAAAAACAAAATGCCTGCCTCCGTGCTTCTCAACGGCTCTCAGAGGCGTCCAGACCTGCACCTGGTTGTAAGTGTACTGCTCCTGCCGGTGACGCTTCAAAGGTTTAAATCGGTCGCGGTGGACTTCAAGAAGTTGACAAACTATTCAAGGGCGACGAAGACTCCGTTTACGAGCAAGACGTCATCCGCAACCCCGGAAGCATCAAGCCATGGCTCGCCTACATCCAGTTCAAGTCGCAACATGGGACCGTACACGAGCGCGCCTTCGTGCTCGAGCGCGCCTGTCTTCAGCTCCCCCGATCATATAAGCTTTGGAAGATGGTATTTGGAGGTGCTGACATTCTACCATGGACGACGGCTGACGTTCCGACAGTATCTTACTTTTCGGGTCCAACACGTTTCGAAGTTGAGCGCCAGCGTCTTTTCTGCCGAATACCGCAAGGTTAACGCCCTTTTCGAGCGCGCGCTGATCCTTTTGAACAAGATGCCTCGGATCTGGGAACTGTATCTTAAATTCCTGCTTCAACAGCCTCTTGTTACGACCACACGGCGAACTTTCGATCGGGCTCTTCGCGCACTGCCTCTCACCCAGCACAACCGAATCTGGGCCCTCTACAAGCCCTTCGTCAATTCCATTGCAGGAATCAGCGCCGTCAAGGTGTGGCGCCGCTACATGCAGATTCACCCCGAGGACGCCGAAGACTTCATAGAACTTCTCACCCAGGCGGGCTTCTACACAGAGGCCGTCAAGAAATACATGGATGTCCTCAACAATCCGCGATTCACAAGCAAGCAGGGAAAGGGGCATTACGAGCTGTGGAGCGAAATGGTCGACCTGATGGTTGAACATGCGGCGGACATCGAGACTGGCCATGAGACTGGCATCGATGTAGACAGGATCGTTAGAAGCGGTATTGTCCGTTTTACCGATCAACGAGGAAAGCTATGGTGTGGACTGGCCACATATTGGATACGGAGGGGCAACTTCGAACGCGCTAGGGATGTATTTGAGGAAGCCATCACGACGGTGATGACCGTCCGAGACTTCACTCTTGTTTTTGACTCATATACTGAGTTCGAGGAGTCTATCATTGGAGCTCTGATGGAGGTCGCCTCTGATCGCGCGGACAAGGGCATTGTCGACGAGGAGGCGGATTTCGAACTCGACATCAGAATGATGCGGTTCGAGCAACTCATGGACCGGAGACCTTTTCTTCTCAACGACGTCGTCCTGCGCCAGAACCCCAACAATGTGTCGGAATGGGAGAAGAGGGTTGCCCTTTGGGGCGACAACAAGTTTGAGGTGGTCCAGACATATACGGCCGCCATCGCGACAATACAGCCAAAGAAGGCTATAGGGGCATTTCACCAGCTCTGGGCAAACTATGCCAAATTCTACGAGCGCGGGGGCGACGTACGGAACGCGCGCGTCATCATGGAGAAAGCTGTCAAGGTTCCGTTCAAGTCCGTTGCGGAATTGGCTGACATGTGGATTGAATGGGCCGAGATGGAACTGAGGAATGAAAACTTTGATGATGCCGTTCGGATCATGGCAAAGGCGGTGCAAGCGCCGAAGAGATCGACAGTTGACTATTTTGACGAGACGTTGTCGCCACAGCAGCGTGTGCACAAGAGCTGGAAGCTCTGGAGCTTCTACGTGGACCTTGTCGAGAGTGTCAGCTCCCTGGAAGATACTCGGAAGGTGTACGAGCGCATTTTCGAACTGCGGATTGCCACGCCGCAAACAGTGGTCAACTACGCCAATCTGTTGGAGGAGCACCAGTACTACGAGGAGTCGTTCAAAATCTACGAACGAGGCCTGGATCGCTTCAGCTACCCGGTCGCCTTTGAGCTATGGAATCTATACCTCGCAAAGGCCGTCGATCGCAAGATTGGCATCGAACGTCTCCGCGACCTTTTTGAGCAGGCTATCGAGGACTGTCCGCCCAAATTTGCCAAGGTTATCTACCTCATGTATGGCAACTTGGAGGAGGAGCGGGGTCTTGCAAGGCACGCCATGCGAATCTATGAACGCGCGACTCGGGCGGTGGCGGATGAGGACCGGGCGGACATGTTCAATTTTTACATCACCAAGTCGGCATCCAACTTTGGGCTGCCGTCGACTAGACCCATCTACGAAAAGGCCATATCCACCTTACCCGACAATGAGGCACGGGACATGTGCCTAAAGTTTGCCGACATGGAGAAGCGCCTTGGCGAGATCGATCGGGCGCGGGCTATCTACGGTCACGCGTCACAGTTTTGCGACCCGCGCACCAGTCCAGACTTTTGGGCGAAATGGGAGGCGTTCGAGGTGCAGCACGGCAACGAGGATACGTTTAAGGAAATGCTGCGGATCAAGCGGAGCGTGCAGGCGCAGTACAACACCGACGTCAACTTCATCGCGTCGCAGGCCCTCGCACGCAGCCAACGGCGACCAGAGGAGTCGATCGATCCCGAGGCGGCCGATGCCATGGCAGCGCTCGAGCGACAGGCGAAGGCGCCTGTTGGGTTCGTGGCGGCCAGCGATGTCGCCAAGACAACTAACGAAGCTGAGGCACCAACTGTAACGGCAAATCCGGATGCCATCGACATCGATGACCTAGACGAGTAACATGTATCAATTTCTTCTCGGCGCGGCGGTGGTTGACTAGTTTCAAGTAATACTGTGCGGACAACAGGACATCGAGAAGGTTTCCAATTTCCGATCCTTCCGTTTGAGTTCATTTCTCATTGATTCTCGTACCCAGACTCGTCGGCATTATGTTGCAGCCTCACGTTCGGTCTGCTGGGTGCATCGCTCAACGTGATTGAACCGAGCAATCATTGCTTATCAAGCCGGTCGTTTCTTTCCTTGAACCTCAGCGGAGGCATTCGCTTCACTTCGACGGCGTCTTCGTGTAGCCCTTCTCCGTGTGCTTCTCGTGGAAGCCAGAAGCATAATTGCGGTCAACATGGCCATCACGAGAGCCGGGCGTGGCGTAGATAGAACCTTTACGCTTCTGGAAGCGGCTCGGGGGTACCTTGGAGGCGTCTGGAGAAGGCAATCATTCGGTTAGCAGCCGCCAACGCGGGGCCAGGCAGGCTTGGCAAGCAAGGAGTCAATGCTCACCCCATTCATCGGTGCTGGCTCGCCGATCTCCGGGCGATGAGGAAAGGGCGACTGCAGGTTCTCCATCGGGGACGATCGACGGAGCACCGGCATCGACAGAGATGCTCTCGGTTTTGGTCTGGTCGTCTAGGTAGGCCATATTAGCAGGCGTTCTGTGGACGAGTAGTTGCCGAAGAGCGAAACTTACTGGACATGATGAAGTCCGGTGTACTATATGACGTAGGTTTTTTGTGTTGGTGCAGAGGCAGGCCTGCCACCGTCTTTGCCGATGCGATACTGGTTGACGGGGGTTTAGGTTGAAGATATCGCGGGTTAAATTGTGTAGAGAGGTTTTGCAGGTGGGCAGAAATTCTTGTTCGGGGGAAGAAGGCGAATGCTAGTACGGTCCGAAGAAGAAGGGGGGAGAGGGTTTATGAGGAACTGGAACGGTCTATTGACCACTCACAACCTACTTCTTTTCCGGGAGCGTTTGGTGTGTGTCACTGGTGTCACTGGAGGCAAAAGCAAAGTGAGGGAGGAGGCACCAAGACCAAAGTACCAACAGTGTAGGCAGGTAGTTTGAGGGGGGGCGGGATGCCGTGAATGTGCACCACACTACCCCGCGACAAGGAGGCACCATGACACTTTCGGAATGTGTGAAGATGTGGAAGCTAGCTAGCTAGGCAATCACCTGCCGTTTCACTTTTCCGTTCACTTTTGCTTTCCCCCCTTTCCGATCGATCAAGTTACCTCTACGCACCGGAGCGTTTGAAGCAAGGAGGAACTATTGATGCAAGCCTCGACGGCCTTGGGTGATGGCTGCCTACGAGTAAGTCCTCTTGTCAGCTACATGCCATCGTGCAATGGGGTTTGGCTCAGGGCAATTCTGAATTTGGATTTGTGAGGCGGTATAGTTGACAACATGATTCTTTAGGAAATGATGATGCAGTCATGGCCCGACGTGATGAACATCGGGGTAGGTCTGGACAGCAGATGGGAAGAACGAAGCCAAGGCTTCAACAGGGTTGAGCGTACCAAAACCTCTCGCCGTATTTGGCGTGCATGGCACGTGGCTCAGCTCATCTTGACGTAGCTGGTTCTCTCTTTTGTGTTTCCTTCAGTTGCGCATGGGTACTCTGACATGGCACGTACAAAGAAAGAAGCTCAAGTCGACGAGGGAAAGACTCGATCCGGTATGGTTCTGTCGCACCTTTTCGTTGCCATGGTTGATGTTGATGGCTGGCGAGGATCAGCGACAACGATCGCATGCCTTCCGCTATCACCTTAAACGCCATTGACGTCACCCAACAAGGGCCAATCAACCAATTGAAGAAGACGACGACACTCATTACATCTGATCTATTCCATTCCGGCCGCTTACTTTTCATAATCAAACATATCGCGCATCCACGAAAGTGTTAATCGTCGACCACTTCATCGATAGTACTACCCAACCTCGTTCACGTCCACAATGCTACCTACCTAGCGTCTGCTAAAAGTCAGCACATGGCTGTAAATTTAATACCACCTAAGCTTACCTACCTTACCTTAACGCTGTTTGTATCTATGTGTCGAAATATTAGGTGCAAAATTTGTATGTATTGATGTGTGTCTCTGGAGTAATTCCTGCCCCCTATGTCTTTGGTCTATGTAGGTATATCCCTTAACACAGAAAAACCTACTTTTAGGTAGCTAGATCTATCCTATTAATGTTTCTAATATTTCTAAAGTAAGGCTATATATTAACCTTTTAGATCTACCTTTTTATTATTACATAGGTAGCCTAAGGCTACTACTTTTAATATACCCCTTTAAGCTAAAGCTATTTATAGCGTTAACTTAATAATAAGTAGTAAGTATTACTTTTTGATATCTTTGTTTTATATTATACTTCGACTTACTAATATATATTTAATTATAGTTAATTATAAATAACTAAAGCTAAAGTAAATAATATAGTAAGTTTACTTTTTACTTATTAGATAGTATATAAAATAGTAATTTATAATTTAAGCTTTTAAGTTTAATTTTTAGCTAAAGTAAAAAATTAAGTATTATAATTATTGATAAATTTATAGCTAATTAAATTATTTTATAAATTAGCTAAGTTAAATTATTAGGTTTTACTATTATTGAAGTTTTTTTTTACTAAAGTTATGTTATATATTTAATTAGCTTTAGTACTTAGTTACTTACTATTATATTTAACATATTCCTTTATATTCTATATATAAGAATTATTTTTAAAGGATAGTAAGATTCAGCTAAGTTCTCTTAACTATTCTTTTACTTAAGTATATAACTCTTTAAGTTAACTTTTATAGTTAGTAATTTTATATTATTATAGCTTGAATTAAAGTAATTAGAAAACTATAATATACTTACATAGTAAGTTGCGGATTATAGTAAGTTATATACGTCTACTTCCTTTCTACCTCTTTAACCTTTATATATCTTTCCCTCTACGTATAAACATACAATCTACCTTGATTGAAAGTTGTATTATCCTTGCTATTTAGGCTCTTAAAAAAGACCTAAAAATACCTATATAAAGAGCTACCTCTACCTTTAAGGTCTCTAAATTAACCCTTTATAACTAATATATAGAATGCGTTATATAAGGTAAAAGATAACTAAATTTAATAAAGACAACTACAAATAAAGAGGAGGTAATTCTTAAATAAGTTATTAACTTAATTAATTAAGGGTTCCCTTTATAATAAGAAGTTATATAAGAAATAGCTAACTAACTCCTACACGTATATAATAGGATGTATATAGGACCCTAATAGGTAAAGAACTTTATATAACGCATCCCTAAATTAAAAATATAAATTTAATATTAAATTAACTATTAGAGGGCCTTAGGTAAAGATCCTATAATTATATAAGGCTAGTATATACTTATATAAAACATAATTATAAAGTATAAAATACTAAATTATAATATCTATAACTTTAATAAGATTAGTTTCCTAATAGGAATGCTATTATATATAATAGTTATTATAACTTTTAACTATAAGAAAAGGCTTTATATAAAGTAGCTTATTAATTATAAATAGGTTTCTATTATTCAGGGTATATATATAGATAGCTAGGTAATACTTTTATACGTTATTATAAAGGGTAAATATTACCTCCTCTCCTAGTATACTAATGGCTAATTCCTAGCTATATAGTATATTAATCTAAGTAAAAATAAATAGAAAATAAATAATATTAGCTTAGATTAGCTAAAGTACTTTAATTAGTATATAAAGTCCTATATAAAAGGTTTTTATTACCTCTTAATCCTTAATAGTTATAATAGCTATAAATTAACTAACTTTAATAAATACTATAAGGAATAGAATATTATTACTTTATTTATACCTCTTTATTTATTGTATGAGCTTTAGCCTCTTAATATTAGGTGCTTTAGTCTATT